>LUCM01011579.1:0-52732 GCA_008360955.1 Fasciolopsis buskii
CCCCGCGATAATTTTCGCTGTGGTTCGCATACACAAGGAACACTACCAGTTTAATTGCCAACAATAACAGCAAATAATCGCAAAACCCCTACAGAATAATAACCATATGCAAACCAGCCACATTTATGTATACTGTTCTATAATTTTCGCTCAAAAAATAGAGATAATCATTGGGCACAATGATGCATTCAAAAATTTCCTCTGTTAATGTTCTTAAGGTTCTAGTACCTGCTAGATAGAAACAAGCATCAGCAAATGTGATAAGCTTATTTGCACGCAGATCTTATTATGTTTGCCTGCAATAAGGTCTGATAGACGTGGGTGACCTTCGTTGCCTAGGCAGGCTGAGTGGCACATGAAAAATGAAACATTGCATGAGAATGAAAATGTCGTAAACTTTTGGGTCAGGTCCTGGGATCTATCTAAGTAAGCAATCATTAATGATAAGCTCGCTTGTGCAACAGAAACGCCCATTCTATCTAGCACTTTAAATTGCGACAATATTTATAAGTTGAGGAGAGTTATTTGTGAGTTGAAGAATTTGAAGTTAACTGGAGTTTGCTAATCAAGGTTGATCACTAACAAGAAAATCCTTATTTAGATACGATCTCGATTCAGGTCGAAGATGACCCTGCATCAAGATCAATAAAGTGCTCTGAATCAATCAATTACGTTGTTATCTTGACCGTGAGACAGTCAGCAATAAACTCTAAAATCTTTTGGAACTCCCTCTTAGAAACCAGTGAATTGATTGAGAACATCGGCCGATTTAAAATTTTGCGCATAGGCTTTTCCAGTGATTTAAATTAAACAAAGCCACCATTTGTATCATATTAAATCGATAAACTATGCCTAGAACATGAATTTCATGGAGGAAAAAATCACGTTCAGAAATGACCACAGAGTTACTTATGTTCATTTTGAAGTAATGGAGCAAGAAGGCAAATGAGCGCCTCACACGTTTCTTGCGAAGCGAAATAAGTCACAGTCCCCAGACTCTCTATGGCCATGTATATATTTCTTTACCAAACCACGCTCACGTGAGATCTTTGATCTGATCAGCTGAGCATTCCCGTTCCTATTTGGCCGTGTGCCGAACAATCGTGCCTTCGTTCTTTTCAGCCTCCCTCTGGCTGCGTTGGTCCGATTGGTCTGGGTGGCAACGTGAACTATCGCTCTCAGCTGAGGGCGTCGGGCTGTCTGAGTTCTGGCTCTGTTGCGCCTGTCTGTTGCAACCGAGGTCTTTGTCTGTTGGGGAGCGTTGTTTGCATAAATGTTGCTGCTTCTTCGGACGATCGCTTTTGACTGGTTCATGCTGCGGGTTAGATTACCTCCTCTATTCGGTTGTACTCTGCCCTATATTATTACGACAGAAGTTCTCTTCTCTAGTCCTGACACAGTTTATTACCGTATACTCGAGTACCAGTGCCAGATAGAATTGAAGAATGTTCAAACGTTACAAGTATGGGGGATATGGAGTGTGCAAAAATAGCGCAATAAAGCACAGAATATAACTTTCTTGCGCAGTAGGGGAAAATTCTTAGCCATGTGGACAAGCGACTCACTAATTTTATCCAGGCAAGTATACCTAGTCCTGGGAACAGATGTAGAATACACATCGGGGCGATTAATCCTCAACTTAATGATCTCACCAACGGAACTAATGCTCCCTTATAGAAACAGAGAACGAGTTGCGCGAAAGTTCAGTATAGCAAATGTTGACGAGGTTGAACTCACGTAGGATGTGGACATGCAGCTCTGTCGCTGCCTTCGTTTCGCCATCTCGTATGTATTCGCAACGCACGACCGTGCTGCCTGCGGTCTTATATTCCATCATCCATTTCGGCGGTAAGACCGAACCGAAAAGTTCTCCATTCCGCGTTGACAACAGGTCGGTCCGATTCGTCAAGTCCGTCAACCGAAAATAAGCGCTGCCATCCGTCCAGTTGTTACTATTGGTCTTTGTATCTTCGTTCGGTTGCCGTACGCATTTGAATTCCGTCCGATCCCCTACATGGATCTTACCATTCGGCGGGTCGAATACGACCGAATCAGTCTGTCTACGTTCTGATCCATTGCATCGGACGGCCAACATAAATCGGGAAGAAACGTCCTTATCAATCATCCGACCGAGAAATCAATAAATGAATGAGTTAACGAGCCAGTCAAGCAGGCAAGTAAGTAAGCAAGAAACAAACTATTAATCGTTCAATTCATCAGTCACTCAATGAATGAGGGGAATTTCTGCGGTCGGATATCAGCTGTTTGTCGTAAATGCGATTAATACGAGATATTTAACTGGGCAACATTTTGTGGGAGTTTGTAAAATCATGTGGGCGGACGACAAGAAAAACGTGATGATAATAGAGGAACACGGACACACAATCTAGTTGCAAAGACTAATGTCTCAGGATGCATGTTTGGACATTTTATTGTGTCCCAGATGCTGATTTGCAAGGAGAAGGGCACAGAAGGAGACGGAGTGGATTATTACGTGATTGACGGAGAAAACATTAGGGAACACTAATCAGGTATTACCGAGATAGAGATACAACAGGACCACGTGAAATTTATCCCTCCATATTATATGATTTGGCTTGCTTGTGTATCCGCTCTGAATGTTTTCTGCTTTTGTCTTTCGACATGAACATGTGCGTTTGCATTTTGACAGACAAGATTGTGTTATGGGCTACAAATGCTCCGGTGAAAATGGTGAGTGGAATTAGTGACTGACAGGTTAGAAAGATTTACGTGAGTGAAAATTTTGGTGGTTGTAGGAAGGAATGGATGGCTGGGCGAATGAATGAAGGGCTGACTGACTGAGGGTCTGGTTCATGAATAATCACTGGATGGCTCACTGTCTGTTGTTAACAACGCGGTAATTATTATGATGTGCCGCTTTCACATCTAATTCTCCTGGATTTGTATTAACCACGGAGGCAACCAAGAAAGTAATTGTGACACAAGAAATCTGGAACATAGACAAAACCTAATTTCCATCGAGTACTGGAAGAGATTATGCGTAACTGCAATGAACAACGAAAGATGACATTTCGCATTATATGCCTCGACATACGCAACCTTTCAAAGTCTGGCTTCTCCACTGAGGACACTATCACCGGTTCGAGATAAACTGCTTAATCCTTAGAAGCATGTTCACAAATCTAGACTGTTCATTTCAGTATTTCTTGCGTAGCCTTGACTTGTCTTCAGCAAATTGATCGTTCGCGAGATCTTTCATTGCCACTTATCGCCCCCCGGTAGTCAACTAAAAAACTGATACCTTGGGATTGGACATAACATCACATATTGGTTAAACTATTCCATTGCCCTCTCACGATCGCCTATGTTGAGTTCCCTATAAAATTTTCATGCACATATGAGGAGGATATATCTGTTCTTTTTTCGTATGCATATGGGACACCGGGGTGACCTCTCCTTCCGTTGCAGTCAAAATGTATCCACAACCCGTACCTCTATCACCAAACGCAACCGGTGAAATTAATTTCACGGAGACTGCGATTAGTTGCTAAACCAAAGGAAAGCAAACGATTGATACATTTGTTGAGTAACGGACTAAATTGTCTCAACAGTCACTCTCAGTCATGGTTTATACTGCTTTCCGGAACATCTTGGCGAAATATGTCCATTTGGATTAGGTGAGTCTATTCATTAAGTTTTGGTAGTCCATTGGTTGGAGGCGTTTACTTTCTTTTAGAACTATTCGACCTGTTTTTTTCCGGTTTTTGTGCTCTGAACCCAGTAAATCTCCAGGTGTTTCCGGTCTCGTCCCGGAAATGGTGTTCACTCAAACTGTCCAAACAAAATTCCAACTCCACCGTAGACCCCTCTCCAGACATTAACCCCAACGGTACCAGTCCTCTGAACTAGTGGTGTGATGTCCGATAACAGAACAATATTTTAAAAGATCTGCCTTTTTAGTCGTTTTGGTTATTGTTCAATCATTGGTCGATTGTTCTGACAAATCCTTTAGTCATTCGACTATCTTGAAATTGATACGGTGAATTTCTTATTATCCGAATACCCTAGTGATCCAACTTATCCCAAAATTCCCCCAACTCAAAGCAACAATTCAGTTTAGCTTAGATCGTTTCTAGGATACCGCATTTCGCCATCCAGCTAATGACAAGAATGTGAACCACTTCGTGGTCAGTTTTGTCGGGCCTGACATTGTGGCAAAAGAATAACTCTCAAGATGTTATATTCCTACAGAAATCTCTACACTTGCTTGAGTTCAGACTAAATAACAAATCTAGCAGTATAAGCATTAAGAGAGTTCCTAATCCCGCTCAGAACGCATAACACATTTAGTCATATTTCGGTTTGAGGCGTAGTACACTTTGGTTGCACAACAAAGATGAAAAAGTTGTGACCATCATGCACCAAATACCTTGTAAGTCAAATATTATTTTTCCACGGCTAACTCGCATTTTGTAACCCTATGTTACAGTCAGTAGGATAATCAATACTTCAATAGTCTTCATAATGAAATGAAATATGCCCATTAATCGTGAGTCGATTAGAATAACTTCCGAAACTGAGTCAACGCCAGAGGGTCAACCATCTTGCTGGATTAACCGGATTTGCTTACAACGCACCTTTTCACTACAACTTCGCACAGTCAGGTTCACTCACTCAAGTCCATTGTGGTTTACTCGATCGGGTTCTCTCGAGGACTGTCCGAGCCAAATCTGGCTGAAAAAATGGCGCATCCAAGATACACTCGTATATAATATTTGAAGTTGATATTCATCAATTTCTATCAAGCGCAAACGTAAAAGCATAAGTGTGCCATTAAAAGCCATTGAATAGTTATGGAATTTTATGTTTACGTGCAATAGCTTCTACGATACACTAAACGTAAATACATTCTCCCTGGTCATACGAGGCAGAAAGAGCATTGAAAATCAGACAGTCTGCATTCGTGTTCAGAAAAATCGGGTAAAACATAGCCACGATGGATATTTCTTTGCTCTAACAACGAACTTTCGTTCTTTCATTTAATTAGCAATTCACTAAGCGAGTAGTCAAACAACAAACTTACCCATAACTTCAAGAGAACGATTGAAGTCGAAAAGCAGGTTACCGTCATTGGTGTAAAATTGGCAAGTGATTTCCACTTTGCCTTTGACATCAAAGCCGTTCATGTCAAGCGAAGGCTGTACTAGAGCTCGTCCACCTGTGTGATTTATATGAACGATATCCGTTTCCTTCTCGCTTACATATCCATGCCAATAACCATGTAAATTAACTTCAAGAACAGGGGGGATGAAACCGCATTCCAGTGGTGGGCTATCATGTTGAAATACCGTCAGCTTTTGGGAGTCATTGACGCCATCCAAAGTGCCAGTTACCTGCAGTGCTGTCCCCAAAGGCGATTGCGGGGAAACAATGGGGGTATTTGGGAAGTTTGATCGCGAACTATCGTTGGTTGCGAAAGTAAAATGACTGAATTATACGGGTATGTAAACTACTAAAAATTTCAATTGTCGATCTATCCTGCGCATCTTTTCCATGGTCACCTATATGTTATCTTCCTTTCGAAGTGCGTCCGATTTTCTGATTCAATAATGACAGGTCGTCAGTTCTGTCTCCAAGACTTTCTCCTTGAATACAACGTTACCGTATTACAATGGAACTAAATATTGCTACCCGATCGAGAAAGAATAAAGATTTATGTTTCCGAAAATAACTATAACCAATGAGCTATCCGATGACGACTTGGCATAGTTTCCATCAAGAAAATATTTTTAATTTTATTAACAGTATTTAAGCCTCGATGGTTTGAACCGCGTGTATTAGTCATTCATCTCAGATGACGGATGTTCAGTATCACAGAACTCTATATAAAACTACACAAAGAAATTTATTGCGAAACCACACGTTTATTTTTGTGATGCTGCGACGACAGATTTAAATGAATCGGCTGTTCGACGCTGGTAAATTTCCCTGAGGATTTGGTGTTGGGCCAAATGGCATGCGTCTCATTGATTGTTTCATGACAAATTGTCTACTAGCGAGAATTTCAGTTTAACAATTTATGGAAGGACCATAATCCAACCTTTCCAACTGAATATCTTAGTATGAGTGCTAACTTATCGATGATTACGAAAGACATCGTGTAGTTTAAATATATTCAGTCAGTTGTCTCACAGAAGTAAAGTTCCACAATATCAAGTTTGGCGACAATATTCTCAGGATTTCAGTTATTGACCGGAACGCGAAATGTTTTTGAATGTAATTGAGAATACGTGTTCACGTAAAGCGTTGAATGCATCGCAAAATACGGCTAGATGTGAAATAACAATTCCCACCTTTCTAGGTAACTGCTTTTTCAAGGTGATGCACAAAAGGGCATTGACTTTTGCGCTAGATAATATTGAAAATGGCACACCATGTGGACCCATAGACATTTTCAGGACTGCGCAAGTGAAATGATAAGGAAAATAGGTTGATTTTTCAATAAACCTATCCCATGGATCACGAATATTTGGCATCTGAGTGAAATGGTACATCCCAATCCCTCCTTTGCATCAAGTGATAATATGATTTGCGGGTGTCAGATCGATTGCTGACTCACTCGTTACCGTCAAATGGAGTTCATTTTAGACTCTGGAACCTTAATTATTTGACCCAAGTTCGACGCAGTTTATCACTGCTGAAAATATAAGACCAGGTTTTTATGGGTGTTTCAGTTCGGAGTAGTTAAAAATTATTATTTGAGTACCACACATTTCTCGAAACTAAGCTGGGACAAGAACTCAAACTGGACAGTGGCTGTGACTGAAAAGATGAGTTGCCAAGCTGGCCATTCAGTTTCCGTGCATTTTTGTGCGAAAGGTACAGTAGCAGCGTCAGAATTCCTTGCCAAAGAAACAGACTTCACATACTTGGTCACTGCACACGCTGAAAATTCCTAAGCCAGATCTCGCAAACGGGAATCCACTGGACAAACTGCTTCTCGAAAAGCTCGTCGAAGCCGAAGATTCATGATTAATCATGATTGAAGAAATCCAAAATGATATCGAAATTTCCCATATCGAATCCAACAAACACGATGGGACATCGCTTTACTCAAGCTGCTTTGTGATCTTCGCTTAGCAGGTGGGAAAACCGACGTCCTCCTACCATTCTCGAACCGAGTTTCCCAAATGAATCACGATGAAATTCAGCTAGCGTTCTTGTTTGCGCCAAGTCCCTCCGCACATCTTCCTCCGCCATGGAAGAGGCAGGGGCAAAGTAATCCTCAGCGGTGAACTCTCTAGTCCGATTAACTGCTTTTTTGTCCCAAATTCAGCGAAAGGAAAGAATGGTGCTTTATGGGCCCTACTATGCTATTAGCATAGGGTTACGTGAGACAAACCTGTGGGAACATGCCTGTATCTTTTGACCATCGGATTCCACAGAGTCACCTGTAGCCATAGCTACAAACTACTACAACAACAGCACTCTCATCGTCAGTTTTCGTGCTTAAGCAGCGAACAGAATAAGGATCGTTCTGATTTGCAGGGTCAAGGAATAATAAACCGGTCCAAATTAAAAAATTCTAGGTGGCACATGGTCGACACCGGCGGTTTCGCATTGTACAAACTGAGGTGTGAATTAGCGGCTTATGGAGGGATGTGACAGATAAGGAAAACGAATAGCTTGAAAAAAATTACGAGAATCGTGTGCTTGCGCACTTTTGGAATAGACACACCTCACTTGGCACAGCACGTAATGCTAAGGCCTGAATCGTAAATATTAAGGTGTTTGACCCCAACAGAGATACAGGTTTTTTAAGTCAGGATACAGTGAACGTTTATTGAATCTGCCAAAGAGTCCTTCATCGGACTGGAATAGTGTTCCTAGTGAAAAATATCACTGTGATCAAGACTTACGCAGAACCACAACGGTTATATTCGTCTGGAGAACAACCTCACTCGTTCTCTTATCATTAAGGTGAACTAGGAATTCCTGGCTGCCCAACGTAGTGTATACCTGAGCCATTGGTTGAATTTCCACTATCTTCTGCTGCTCTGATAAGTCAAATTTAACAAGTTGATCTTGATTTGAAATCGACGGTTCAACGGACCAGATTATTCTGTCGACATCGGAACCAAAAAACTCCTTCGAGTTGAATATAATTCTTTGATCCGTCCCTTGAAATACCACAATCCATTGTGGAGTGGCCATGAAGGAAAAGTTAGTCCCTGTTGTTTGATGAAAAAAACAATCCCGAATGAATGCCTGTTTTTCGTAAATCCGTTGAGAGTGATCTGATTGCCAATTCACGAATGATATGGCAAAGCAGAGTAAATGTCGCTAATAAAATGACTTTGCACATGGAAACAATGGCTAACACATCAACCTCAGAACCAATCCGGCCTAAACGCATGGGCATTCACAGGCACACATATAACCAGCTTTTGTTCTGTGCTTTTCTGCCCGTGGAATATGCTCTCGACCAACCTGGACATGCTCACTTAGAAAAACTTATATGCTTTTGGGATGCACAAATCGAAATGGATTGCAGTGACGTGCGCAAGCTCTTGGTTTAACATTTGATGTTGATCAACTTGCCTACTTAACATTATCGCCGCTGTCTTTGTTCAGTACCCACTTACTAAAAACCGACGATATGGATTACATACGACGCGAGGTAGAGAGTTCTGTTAAACCTAAAGTATTTCGTCTTCAGTGCTGTGGCAGTCATAGGTATGATTGTCTGTTAGGAGTTTGTTCAACTGCATTAAAAAAGTCACTGCGCCGCTATGTGATCCACCAGAAGTACTCACCTTATTTTCGTTGGAATATATTAGCACCGATCAGAGCGTTTCTACATAAGAGCAGTCCGTATCATCATCCCCACTATCATTAAGCATTAATCAATAAGGCAAGTTTCACTGACCACTCTGTTCCGGATTGTTTTACAAGCATCCATAGGGATTATGGTCATGCAAGGCGGACAGGGAGTAAGCCTAGAGGGGCGGGAAAAAGAAAGAATACCACGAGAGTTAAAGCATTAAATTTAGTCTAATTTTGCAAATGGACATTCCTTCAATCATTCCGATTCAACGCGATGTCACAGCACGATGGTCATTGTTCACGGTTCATTGCCATATAGTTCACTATCTCCAGCCAGCTAGCTGACGGGTCTTTTGGATTCCACCCACGGGGAGACGGGACATTTATCCTACCCAAGGTAGCTACACATTTTCTCATCCATCGCCATCCATTAAATTTCACGTAGATTCTTCCACTCCATGGAATGAAAAGAAGATGGGACGCGGTGATGTAGACCTGTGATCCTCATATGTAACGCGGGGATCGAGAGCTGCAAACAAACTGAAAGATTTTACTTTAACTCACAGTAAATTTCACTAAGTTTTAAATATTACTGACAGCTTCAGCGGTAAAATTGTGATGTGGACTTTCTATCCGGGCTGAAAACATGAATCGCTCTTTGCAACTGAAGATATCAATTACCGGTGTCTTCAAAGCAAGCATCAAATATCTGCCTATCCAAGCACCTACAAAGGAATAACGGACATGAAATCGCTAAAAACATATGCAGCCTTGATGGTTGGAGGCTGTTTTCACTTTATTTACTATAATAAAAATCATAATCAAAAAGTCTGAACATCTGGATGGGGAATCTCTCGTAAGGTGGGTATATCCCAGAAGAACTCCATAGAGATTATGAAAAGAACATGTAAGATATTCGGAAAGATAGGTAATAATCAGGACAGTGCAGTACTTAGCAATTAATAGAGAATTTTTAACGCATTTCACTATAATTGTTCCCTGTTCCGATCCATATTGAATTATTTAGTAAAGAACACAATTTATGAAAAGGCGGCAAACGTTTCAAACTCTGAGTTAAAATTAATTATTTGGTTACCCTCACTTGGTCCAAAAATCCCTTCTACTGACTGGTGTTCGTTTCCTTGTCAGTTATAGATGGGTATTTCCGTACACGATAGCAAAAAAGGTCTCGCCTGCGGATTTGAGCGATTGGCAAGTGACAACCAGAAACCCACTGTGCTCAAGGAATTTAGATATAAATTTAGGACTTAAGTCACCAGTCGACCTAGCAATGATGAATCGATGTCGTTGATCGACATGTCAAGCCTGAAGACCAACGAAGTATTTTTGCTGCTATTATGCAATCGGACGCGGCTAGCATGGAAACTAATACCTATGAGTGAATCCTTTTTCTTTCCAAGATGTCGCACAGTAGTGGTTTAAAACGCTAACTCCACATCTTAGAAACACTCACTAATAAAGATGTGATGTTGATTTAAATTGCTCAGTGAAAGAATTCACTTACGGTCCAGAACTAGCTGGATCGAAGTCCAAATGTCTTGTCCGTGGTAGGTTCCGCAACATTTGTAGATCAGTGAAACTTTACGAGGTGGACTTCTTTGAAATTTCAGTGATGCCCCTTCTGACTTGTATACACCGAACTCGTCCTGAACTACGAACCATCTACCAGGGATTAACTTTTCTGTACTAAGCCAGTCAAATAGAAGACATCGCAGGTGGCGATCAGACAACGACGGGCGAGTAGGCAACACGGCAACTGTGGCAGAAGCAGCTGTCAAGAAGGGCCGCAGGAATTGAATTTTTAAGACGGTTAACATACAAATCACACAATCTGACAGTAAAAACTTACAAATTTGGTAAACAAAATTCACTCAGAAATAAAATTTGGAAAGCCCTCAAAACCTCGTTTAAACTGTCGAAAAGTGACGCATCACTCACTAAAGATGCAAAGCAAAACCAAATTATGATGATTGGAAAACAAGTCACTCTGCGGATTTTCGTGCCGTCTAGCATAAAAACAAATACATCCAAATTTTACACTGGTTGAAAAACAAGCATGGCGCCAACGCAACCATATCCAAAATGAACCTTACGGAAGGTAGATAGAAGAGAACAGCTTGGGAAACAATGAAAAATCGGTAGTGTTGTGCTTTTTTAAAGGACGAGTTCTACAGCATTCGTGCCATTGACTTCGATTTTGAACCATATCTCTCAGCAGCTTCGACCAACAACAATCCTCACCTGTACGGCCCAAACCAAGAAGGCACGAAGCACCAACCAATGCTAAAACCGAAGCTGGCTTCTTCGTGCCTCTAGACCAAGTCACCGCCTGACCGTCACGTGGCTTCTTACAGCCTTGCCCAATACGTGAAAAATGACCACGGAAAGGTAGACGAAAAGCAGGCATACGCAATACGTGTTTAAGCCACTGAATTCGACGTAGAGCGATTACCACAGACAGAGGACNGGAGGAGAATAATAGTGACGGGTCTCCAGAAGTAAGTGATCGAAGATGAGATTAGTGATGAGTTGATTAGGGAAGCAAATGCATTGATCAGAGCTACAGCACCATGCATCAAAAGAGCTAAGCGCAGACTATCAGGACCAACCCCTGCGGTTATTTTATTGGTGTGCAGAAGATCGAGCACCTCTTCCCTAGAAAATTTATTACTGTCATATCATGATCTTGTCCAAGTTCTCGAATGCTGCTTCTTCTTCACACACAACGGTTGAATGCCTTGCCACAGGAATCGATTATTGTTACCACTCAGGAATCTGATTGGCGAAAGTAGTGTCGATGCGTTGAATTTCAGCTTTTATTAGGGTGGAAATATGCCATACACTTCAGTTATTTTGGGACTTGCAAAAGTGCTCCTTGTATCTCTTAGAGATTTCATTATCTGGGTGGAGATGCGACCATTTGAGACGAATAATGTTTCTATGGGACAGGAGATATCAAAGATTGCGTAGTCCGTCTCTGTGAAAAGTTTGACATCGCACTGAGCAGTGATTCAAAAGAGAAACATGCAGATGCGAGTGAAAGGGATTTCTGAAGAATAAGGTTGTTGCGTGAAAGGTTACAGAGGCGCACTCGGATTTCATTTGTTCGCCTGAAGGAATGAAAAGCTGACCCATAGTGCATCATCGGCCTTAACAGAAGGCAACAGTGACCGCTACTTGAAATTGGAGCACGCAGCTTTAGGGACAATGAATCTTGGTGGTCGGTAATAACTCTATCCAAAATGGAACCGCCTCCAGTGGGAGCAAAGCAGAGATCAGTCAAATCAAACACAGTCAGTGGTAGGGTAGATGCATGATTAAAATCACCTACAATAATATGTAGTTTATCCTTAAAAAGAGGAACAATAACCACTAGAAAATAGTCCAAAAATGATGCGATATTTATTTGCGAGCTAAAAGGTGCAATGTATAAATTTCTTATTATAGTACTGGTATGGTGAGAAAATCTAAGATGACCATACATCACGGGATAGTCAATTCCGTTTAAGGAGTATGCATAAATTCGGACTAGCCGGACCAGAAGGAGTTTATATATGTTGCCACACCACCTCCAGTCTTCCTCTTGTCTGAAACTCTATCCTGCCGATGGAGTCTGAAGCTCTCTATCGACACGAGTGAATCGGCGATATCCGGGTTCAGCCACGATTCTTGTATGCAGATGACACTCTTGTGAACATGGATCGGTGATTGAAGCACGAGGGACAAATCCGACATTTTCGTATACAGGGAGCGGATGTAGGTACTCAGCAATGCCGGAGTAGACATCTTGGCTGGAAAGGTGCATTTAAAGGCTACCTGCCAGCCAGCACGAATGCCTTTTTTAGACGGATAAGATCTTTGAGGTACAACAGTGCGTGCCCCAGTTCATGTAAAGAAACATTAAGGTTCTTTAATGACAATAATTCCGATCGATTGCAGTTGCGAACGGGGATCTTAAAGGAACCAAAAATCCGTCAACAAAACGATGAATTAACGATGACAGCGAAATCTAGCGCAGCCAATCAAAGGGCGCATCCTTTGAATCATAGAGCGCGGATTTAGCAGATTTGAATAAATTTGTCTCAAGGTGGGAACGCACCTTCGTCGGAAAAATCAATACTCACCATAGCTGTTAGAGGAGCAGTAGAAATTTATCGTTGTTACTAATTTAGGAAAATGCTTCAAATACATTTCTATGCTGCAAATGATGGCCCATCATCCAAGACTTCGCAGCCCAAAGCCTTCATTGCTGTTCGCTGGTGCGATTGATGTTTAGAAGCTGAAAATCAATGAGGTGTCCGAAGTGGAATAAAACTATAAAAAGTACCTGAAGAACCGATTAAAAAGAAATTCGCCAAGTAGGGACTATCTGGAATGGATTTCGAAGATCTACTTACTCAACTATTAACGAAGTAAGGGAAAAATATTAATACTCATTTTATTATCACTGTTGCTATTACTGAGTGTAAGACAGGCAGTAAAAGTAATAGGGTGCATGCATTCTCCCACTTGCATCTGATGTGTGCTTTCATCAGTATGCAACCATTAGCATCATTTGTTTATACTGTTCGTCATTTTAACTACCCAATTTGTTTTTCGTTAAATGTGCCACCTCCCAAAGACGATTGACTTGCGAAGTGCACGACTAAGTCAAACTGAATCTTGGATACTCCTTCCATGCCTCTACGGGCTCAAGTCAATAATACAATAATCAACAAATTTACTGAAACAAATTTCCTTTGTCAAACTAAATCCTCGAATGATTTGCCATAGCAGAAAGAGACTTGACAACGAACATTCTAATTATTTTCCCCACATTCACTGAAGGTTTGCGTTCAGTATATTTCACCACTGGGTCTAGACTATACAGTTCACCTGAACCATAAACAATGAGAGCGGGTAATGAAGTCGCAGGAAAACTCGGCGTATAAGGTTTTTGAATGGGGGTCAACACTTACCAAGTACACTGAATGTGTAATTCATGTGGATACGAATTGTGGAGTAGAAAAAGTAGGCCCAAATATCGATTGTGACATTCTTTCCAACCCCGGACAGCATTCGATGACGCGGATACAAGCTGTGACCGCGGTGGTAATAAGCTGATTCGCCAAGGATGACGACTTTTGGACTGAAATAGGCCTCCAGTCGCCGTCGAATCAATGGCGGCATATTGGATGGGGTTAATTCCAGTTTGAAAACTACCGATTCGTCTGGATGGACATAGTTTCGTCGCGGAACCAGGGTTAAACCAATCGTCTGGTTGATAGCTAACCGACAGATAGCGTGATCGACATGAAATAGTTAAATATTAATAACGTTTACGTAGAGGTACGATAACTGAAATGTGACAAACGTTATTATTTGAATCTGAGCTCTACCATTTCCCAGTGATCACTAGTGAAACCACTGAAGACATAATAAAATAACCATGTAGATATCCGATCGTATTCTTAGAAATGAAGCGGGAGACATTCCTAGGGTCGGAATGTTCCGGTGAAAAATATACTGAACGGGCTCTTGCAATTTCACGTGTTGGTTATGTGAGCATTAGCAATCAAATAAATAAATAAAATAAATCCTTTGCTTTTCCATTCTCATGTCATATTTCTTTTTAAGATGAAGAATTAAAGAACGTCAAAAACTACTTCCTAATTTGGCATGTTATGCCTGTTGCTAGATCACGACACGTCGGTAATACTGTCAGGCACAGACGGATGGCTAAGTTGGAACGACAGACATCATTCCTAGTTGGCAATCACGTCCTTACAGATTTCTAATTTCCTTCGTTATCATTAGGCATTACTATACTGTGACTGAAACCGTAGAACACTGATATATATATATATATATATATATATATATATATATATCAACAAGATTTTATATATTTCACATCGGCTTGAAAACAAACATGGTGCCAACGCAACCACATCCAAAATGAACCTTACAGAAAATGGAGAGAAGAAGAAAAATTTGCGAAACAACGAAAAATCAGTAGTATTGCGCTTTCACCGTAAACATTTTGTGGGTTTTTAATAAAACGAGTTCTACGAACGACCATACAGCATTCGCGCCATTGACTTCGATTTTGAACCATATCTCTCAGCAGCTTCGACCAACAACAATCCTCACCTGTACGGCCCAAACCAAGAAGGCACGAAGCACCAACCAATGCTAAAACCGAAGCTGGCTTCTTCGTGCCTCTAGACCAAGTCACCGCCTGACCGTCACGTGGCTTCTTACAGCCTTGCCCAATACGTGAAAAATGACCACGGAAAGGTAGACGAAAAGCAGGCATACGCAATACGTGTTTAAGCCACTGAATTCGACGTAGAGCGATTACCACAGACAGAGGACATGTTACATCATTCCTCACCAGGCATTAGCATTTTGCAGACCTATCAGCAGATACAAAGTTTCGCGAATATCTACGTTCACGATAGACCTTGGCTTTTGAAAAATAAGACTGCTTTCTAACGGCTCACTTCGGATGAGTATTTTGTCGATGCCTTCTTGATAACCTTGTTTATCACGAATTTGTCCTTGATGGGTATCGTTCTAACTTGAAAGTATGATGAGCATAAGCAGATTTGCTTCTTTCTGGATTACGCTAATACGCCTATGGTTAGGGCAACCACCATGCAAGCAATTTTTAAAAATATGAACTGCAATCGGCTCATCTTAAAATGAGGGAATTCTCTCGAAGTACCAGACATTTCAACACAAAACTTGGAGCTCTCCGACCAGCTGTAGTTTTCCATTTTGTATGGAGTCTGGGAAAATCTCACCGGATTGCGGTGCTGTTTTCTGTCCTAATGTTCGGATTTTCTGGAGGATCTTCGGCTCGATTGGTAGATCTGTTGCGACAGGCCACTTGACTCTTGCCGGAGTAGCAGCAGGCGGTCCGAAAACGTCAACCCTCTTTATCTGTTTTGTTCGACTACCCTCTTAAATTGGCCTGCCAACCAAACGGATTCAATCAGGCTGCTGCGGCTTCTCTGGTTTATCGTATCCCCAAATCCATGGATATATCAGGAAAACCTGTCAGATGCGCTTAGGTTTTTCAATTCCCTTCGATTCCATTCCGAGATCTTTATTTCTAAGCAAGTTAGAAATTTCGGGTGTCCATAGATTTTGATGGGATGATGAAAACATCCAATACCCGGATACACAGGACGCATTTTGATTTATAATTGCAAGTTTGATCCCCTGAACATTTCGGTTGATATTACACCCAGAAATTCAATGACCACGGTCATTCTTGTCGGCATTCGAAATGTAAATATGTTATTTCGCTGTTTCAGTCTTGATACGAATTCTCCACTGAGAATTTACAGTGTACCAAGATTAGATCAGTGAGCGACCTAATTCTGATGCAGCCATGATCGATTTTCGTCGGCCGGGAAACACGCGCGTCCATGGCGCATGCAACAGCCGTGCTAACGTGGAAGTAAACCATATTCAATTGAACCTGTAGATGAGGTGGATCAGCTGATTAGTCATTCGCCCATGAGAAATTGAGTGCCTCATACGTTTTGTCGAGGTTTGAATTTTCCACCTCGAGCATGAATATAAAATGGTTTACTGATATACATTCTACTTTTAGTCGTCGTCCAGATTCATTACCTTTAATGTTGTAAGTCCACTTTGCCTCAGATTACTAAGGACTGCCAAGTATCAGGGGACATAAACGTGCGGTTACCGACTGTCGAAACTCGAAACGAATATGAAAGAATATTTTTCTAGTGCACTATCCGTTTGATTTCAAAGTGGAAAAGAATTGTTTGAAATTTGTACGTATGAACCAGCTTAAAGTATTTAAACCGTAGTTGGTTATAAGTGTGAGATGAGCACAAGCCCGTAGGGAATTTTCGGTATTCTGAGAGGGCTCAAAGCCACAACAAAGGGCAACCGAAGAATCCTCCGCCGCTGACAATTGATTTTTGCTTGTTTCTCCCCAAAAAGAATGGATATAAACGCGTTTTGGAAATTAGTGAACCGCTGATTTATCCGACAATAAGTCTGTTTACGGTAAAATCAGCAATCAGCTTTGTTCTCACTTAATATTGCGCTATATCTGCTGATCCGCAGTGACCTGATGAGAGTATTGAAGGGAAATAATTACCGCTCTCATAGCGTCTAAAACATAAAATCGTGAACTCGCAAACTAGCTCGCAATTCAGGTCATCCACTATGAATCCCAAAATGACTACTGAAATTTCATACATTTACATTCTGTGTGTTAGCATATCGTTTGTAAAAGGTCGAAATGTGAGTAACGCACGTTTTTTGGTTGTGTCGTACTGACACTGCTCATATGTATTTCATACACGCCTATCTGCGAGAGAAATAATTAGGTTCAACGTACTGGAAACAAATTAATAGATCAACCGTGACCGGAAGCAAAGCTACAAGAATCTCCCTGGGCTTGTAAACCAATGGAAAATAATTATCGATAGTTCAAATATGCCTCATCTTGGATTGGCAAATATGTTAGCTCGGGTGGGAATTGAGGAATTAAAATTGTTATTGTTGGTAACCATTTCCTCTGTTCACGCGTACCCTCACGCGGCTGCTATATTATGAATTCACTGGGTCTGTCCACTCACTTGC
The DNA here is from genome assembly GCA_008360955.1 of Fasciolopsis buskii. Taxonomy (NCBI): domain Eukaryota; kingdom Metazoa; phylum Platyhelminthes; class Trematoda; order Plagiorchiida; family Fasciolidae; genus Fasciolopsis; species Fasciolopsis buskii. Next base: position 17,443 of record LUCM01011579.1, read on the forward strand.
CGACACGAACTTAGTGACACCTGTACTAATGATGATGCAGCGCCAGAGTTGAGTCTCACTGTTATGGAATAATCCAAGAAGCCTTTTCTACTTCACAATACTTAATCACATGTTCGCTCCTCGAATGTGACCAAACGAACGAAAGAAAAGCCTGACGTTCGTACAACACCAATAAAAGTCTGCAATTCACGGCGTCTCTCCTTGCAAACACTCTCCGGCAATTGTTGAACAACCCAGTATTTTGTTTCCACTGAGAGAGCTTAACAAAACATTGAATAGTCTAGTTTCTATGACCGGCATGCTAGGTCACGATCAGCTTACTTGAATGAAACCTTTAAAAAATGACGAAGTCATATAGCAACTACGACCGGCAAGACAGAAATGGTTCACAGTTATCCGAACCGACGAAACAGATCAGGCAAAATCACAGAAAGAGGAGAAACTTACGAAATAAAATCTGTAAGTATGTCAAAAACCTCAGTACTTCTCCATCATGTAAAAGATTGCAGCGATAAATGATAAAGCCATATGTCATTCCTGGCTCGATTTCCAAGGTGGAATTCCGGGGACGCACACGACCGGTGGTGTCCGTAGAGTATAGCAACTCCCAGTCTGTCTTTAACGGTACATTAGCCGGATAGTCATGGGAGCATTTCACAGTGAGAGGCATTTCACTGTTCATCACAGAGTTATTGCCCTGAAGTCTTAGTGAAATAAAGTAAGCTAAAAGTAGATGCGATGTTTGTGTGTATATGTGCGATGAGGAGGGTGACGATGAGGGATGAAAAGATAGCCAAATAGGGAAAACCACTTGGTACCCTTGGATGAACCTTTTGGAAACGAAGCAGCATCAACATATAACAAATGAAAATTGGTCCCACGTTCACTGAGGAACAAATGGTTCTAATCAAGGATTTCTTCCTTTTTAGAGTTATCTAACCATGTGACAATATAGAATTATTCATTAGCTTCTAAGCTCCTATGCACTGGTGATAACTGTCTTGGTATACAAATTTACATTTACATTTGTTTATGTGATCAGCAACTGCTATTCAAACAGCATAACACTAGGCGAAAACTGGATACTTGTCCCTCGTTTGGATCGCTAACTGAGATGTGTTGCAATTAAAGTTCAAACTGATATTCTGTATCAAGTGTTGGGCTATTCAATATCCAACCCTTAACAATGAGAAGAATGTCTGCGGGTTTGCCCACATGAGCCGCAGGTGCACCCTCTTGAAATTCACCGACTGATTTTGATTTTTGGATACGTCCTCACATGATGGGCTGCGGCTAGAATCCAACATAATAAGTGCGCAACAAATGAACTGAAGGCTATGAGAAGACGACGGTTCTAGGGAGACCCTTTTGAGCTAGAAATGGCCATTCCGACATGGAAACTAGTGCAGAGCCTTTGCATGCAGCAGAGCTAAGAAAATCAAAAACTCTCCGAAAGTCACCAAAAGAGCAAGGTTCGATTGATCTGAGTGAGCCACCTGGTCGCAGTGCATACCTTTTGCAGGAAATTGATTCAAGGCGAATAAATACGGCTAACCAAACAAGACAGTGAACTAGGGTGCTGACCAGATGCACCAACCGTTCGGTGTCTGTGTTTGTATCGGCTAGACAACTGCCCCATGCAATACATATCCACCCAAAGTCACCTGGCAAATCAAACAATCAGCAGCGCTGAAGACGGGAGGATTTGCGGTCAACCAGAGGGGCTAGCAACAAACTAGCATCATATCAAGCATTGAAAAGCGTTTGGATTTGCTAACGAAAAATAATTGTATTCAATTTGGTCGCGAAGCTCACCAAAGCATGATGTTCAGGCTACAACAATTAAGTTAATAAAGCATTGCACTGATTGGGGCAAAAGGATTCGAAATAATGAAGATGCACTGAAGATTTGGAGATTTTTTGAGTAATGCTAACGTTGCCCTAATAATCTCTCATCTTTGCAGAGCTAAATTGCAGCAATGAAAAAGCCAAAGTGAATCACAGAATCGAGATGTGGCTCAGTCACGTGTGCATTCTGAGAGGATTAAGAGCCTTGATGATATTCCGAAAAACTTAATAAGAGTTTCGAACATTTTCGAAATCCCACTGAACACACTGAAAACAACAACGTGGCTAATAAGCACGTATTCGGTTATTCGTATTCATGCCAACATGTAACATTAAATATCGTTGGGAATGAATCAAGGGAACTGTCCTTTTGCAGTTACACCAGCTCAGAACTGTAAAAATGTACCTGCGTCCGTGTACTTGCGTATGTGTGCATGTCTAATTGATCAGTTTTTCACACTATCTGGTTGTAAGTCTCCTGTTGGAGAATGACAAGTGGGCCAGCGATGTTTAAACGTCGGGGCTATACCCGTTTTCCTTGACTGTATTTTTGTGAAAACCATGCACGAACGTTCCTGGCAGGAGGAACATTTCTGGGACAACCGATAAAGTAGACTGCTATAATATGAATAATTTGTATGATGGAGGGAATCCTATTTAACTTTTTGATTGAGGTTGGACTTTGTTCAATTTGTACCTTGGAGTGAATCTCATCATATGGGTGAGTTACGTGGTCATCTGTCACAATCGATTCCTTGCATCCAACATACATTACACACTAACCTTCAAATAGATAGGTAATCAAAACTTTACCTTAATGCGTTAATCTTTACTTTTGATCGGTCCGGTTCTTTACGAACGGAATAACTGCACATGCACCGTGAATGCGCCAACTTAATTGTACCCTAATGACTGCGGTTCACATCACATTCACTTTGGAGATGTTCAATTTTGTAGAATGTAGAGCAATGGTGAAACAGAACATATTTTGGAGTGAACGAAGCAAACTGGCGTTCTGTGGTGGAGCTGCTGGCAGCAGGTAAATCGAAATTGATAATTTAATTACAAGCAAGGCCATGAAAAGCTAGACGACTTTTTTCCCTTAAGTCGACCCACATGCAAGAACAAAATGAGCTGACTAACATCTGACTGCTTACAATCAAATTACTTACACAGGATGCTAGAAAAACAACTAACAGATTCCACGCTTTAATGTTCATAACAGTATCTCCTTAATTGCCGTCCAAAAGCAGTTTCGTGTTCATTTATACAGTGACAGAGTAATCTAGAGACTACCTCAACAGGATAAAAAGTCCTGAAAATAACGCCACAATCGATAACCAAGAACGCTGCTGAACAGCAGTGCGTCCGAAACTTCCGATGATCCAGTGATTTCGAAGTGAATGAACTAAAAGCAACTATATTCACTAAAATTGACCACGTGTTTAAAGCTAACTTATGTGTAAACAGAGTTCCTTTCGGATGACTGTGATCCTTCGTTCGATCGCACATTGCAGAGCGACATGACCACACACATTAGGAAGTCACTATAAGCAAGCTGCCAGATCCGGACATTTCGTGAAGTCGTTGCCGTTGACTAGAATCGGAGACCGACAGTACATAACTAAGCCTTGTCAACCATATCAGGTCTATTTCACTCAGATATTAGGCTATGACGCAATCAGTCAACTTACTCAGCAGTCGACCGAATTTTCGTTAAGATGTGAACCTTTTAAATCATTTTAGAATTTCCCACCGAATGTCCAAATCAATACATTAAAATATGTTGACTAAAACAATGTCCCAGTGATTTCCAGGTACCTCATAAAACGGAAAATAAAAGGCCACAGAGATGCAATGAAGAGAATGGAAGTCAGTAGTCTAGTCTCATTACCAAAGTTTGCAACACCATGTGCAAAGCAAAACTGTAAATACTTGGTTAAATGTGCGCTCTTTTAGGAGCCACCTGTCCGAAATTGATAACATAGATCGTTATTGGACTTTAGTTTGCAAAGCAAAATCAAGGAGATTTGTTTCGGTCGCCTATGGAATAAAACATTTGATCAGTTTTTCAATGTTACAACAAACATAAGTGTCAATGGAGAAAACGTTGATGTTATTTGCCGTGCATAAAGCCGCGAAATTGACAAAGAGCCCCATCGTTCATGATACACGTCCCAATCTGGGCGTGGCTGGAAATTCCATGAAATATCTAACAGAAGCAGACAGACAAAAATGCAGTAAGCTCATATAATTAAATTCGGAATCAAGTTATGATTATGAAATTGCGTTTATTTCTGATGTCATCAGTTATGCATTTTCACTTTAAAATCAGATGCATTTGCGCTAGGCAAGGTGCTTCTTAGTCGATTTGCACCAGATAAATCTTTGATATGTTTGTAAAACAACCAGCTTCTGAAAAGACAGACAGTTGGTTGCAAAGAAAATTAACCTTTGGATAACAAAAAATACTATGCAATTTCAAACGGATCCAAGTTTATCAACTTACGATATAAATTATTCATGACAGCACAAACACCTATCAGTGGATTTTTGCGAAACAAAAAAAATATGATGGTGTTTGGAATCTATTGACATGGTGGTGATGTTTCAGTATCGCTCAGAGATAAAAAAAAAAGCAACAGGTAAGTGTGTTTGCATTCGGCTGTCCCAGTTTCACAGATGTTTTTTGACCGACTACCTTCGCTAATCATGCTAGTCAGAGAGGATTCAAATACTGAGCAATGTTCAAAAATGGAAGCAAAATATCTTCACTGTATACTAAATTTGTCCATTTAGTTTAGCTGTCCTTTTTTCCTTGAGTTTGCAGTTTTGAACTGGAACAATGAAGTCGACTGATGAAGGTGACCACTCTTAAGATAAGGCTCCAAAATAAACAAATGTTATCACGAAAAACCTGCTTAGTAGCATAGTTATCGTGCGCCAAACGAATGGTCGAATATGCAGCTGGTGTTATGTAACTATCGAGCATTTCAATTATTGCATTTATATTCACCATGCATTAATTATATGCGACTCATGGCTGAGGAACCGTGGAAGTTGCTTCAAACACTTTAGAAATTGTCAACAATGCGCATTCATTGCCTTATATTTGGGATATCGAATTTACGTCTAAGCTGGATCTCGGAGATTTGCTGAACTTCAACGATGCACAATGAATTACCCATTCATCCTTAGTTTTCCGCGGCAAGAAACGTTGTTCACAAGGGGCAAACTCTGAAGAGAATGGTTTTCTAAGGAGTATGGGACAGTTGAACACTGGTTAAATATGGATATCGTTAGATGATAAATCAGTCACTCAGTTAGTCATATTGATCGAAAACCTACTATAACTGTTTGCATTATTGTTCTACAATACTAAATCTAGAAATATGTCATGTTTAAAATTTATTGCATAGTCACGTGAAAGTTGAAACATAACACAAATCAAGATGATACTTACGGGTGATAAGCACCGTATAAAAGTCTTCGCCCAATGGGAGATGGGGTGGAAGGAGCGCTTGCATCATGCAAGATAATTTAATTTTATACAGGCCATCCCTTTTAGGCAATCGCGCGTACGAGATAAATCTGCCAAGTGTCATGTTGTTCTCGGACAAATACGGAGTTGTTGTGACTTCACTGTTGACAAAAGCGATGAGCCTTACTGAACGTCGTAAATGCATGGATGGATTAAAGCACAGACTGTACAAAAGTTCGTCCCGTTGTACCATATTAAAAACGGGAAAAAGGACCGGTTGAAGTTTGCCTGAAACAATGAAAACAAGCAAAAAAGGGTTCATTATTTCGTTACCAACGAAATCGAGGGAATGAATATGCATTTTTATGGCCATCGAAACTGACTGCTCAGTTTGAAGTTAGAGGCAAGTTCAGTTTAGTTCAGTTTGGACGACCACCAAAATTGCATAAAAATGCTCTAGTTGTAGTTGCCATCTCAAAGCATCCTCTACTAAACAAAAGAAAATAATGTAACATTGGCTGAAAAATAGCATAAGTTGAAAAAATCCAAAGAAAAAGAAAAGTCATGAATGTAAAAGCCCAATTGACTTCAGCATCAAGCCATATCGCTCATTGTTTCCAACCCTTGTTTCCGGTAACCTCGTGGACCACAACCAGGTGGCCTAACTGCACCCACACGAGCCAGTTCACCGGTAACATACCTCATGGTCTTTAAACATATCATCCACTGGCCATCGCGAATGGTTCCCTAACCATTGCACATCTCGAATAGCAGCGCACACATGAGGCACTCTTTCTGTGGGCATGCGCAAAATATGTCCCAATCAAATCAACCTATTCTGGTGTTGTGCCGGTTCTAAAAACTGGACCCTAAGATCCAGAGCCTTAGGCTTAACTCTTAAGTTACTAAGAAAATTCTCCCACCATACCCTTCCAGCACTATAAAAACAACGGTGTCCAAACACCACAGTCTCCGCAGATATTTCACATTTCAACAATCGCGTTTTGTAGTCGCAGAGCAATACTGACCTCACCGCTGTTGTGTGTACTCGGCATTTGATCAATAACCGGATGTCACGCCGACGTTACGGGCGTCTCAAATTAGCAAATACCAACCTGTTTGCGCGAAGACACTTCATCTGATATACAACTACCCGAGTAATTAAATCTTTCCACATCACCCATCTGTTCTCCTGCGGAAACAAGATTCAGCTTTGAGCTGATCCTAGCCTCAACATGACCCAAACTTCAAAAGTGCAAAATGCACTCTAAACCTACGTACACTATCGATCAATTCACTCAGTAGCACAATATCATCGTATTCTAAGTCAGATCGAATGCTACTGTTTTCACATGAGGATAGGGTTATCTCAACCATATCAATGACAAACTACTATATGGAAAATGAAAAATGGCAACCCTGAAGAACATCACTTCTCCTGGTGAATTTGGACGAAACGTTGCAACAAGCGTGAACTCTGCTTCGAATGTTCGCGCACAGGGATTGGATGAGTAAAGTAAATTTCTTTTGGCACACTTTCCAATAAGAAACAGGGTCAAAGAATTGCACGATCTACTGAGTAGAACGCCGCCTTCAAATCAAGAAAAAAGACATCGTGGATCTACGGAATATGTTCTAAGGTCTGTCGCAAAGTGGATATTTGGTCAGTGCGACCCCATCCGGGACGGAAACTGGCGTGACTCACACGGAAGAACCTCGGGCAATCACTAGATAAACAGCGAGGGAGAATGCCCAATAGCGGTTTGACTTTGATGTTTACTAATATCCTTCCTGTGTGGTTTTCACATGGGGATTTGTCATCTTCCTCATAAATAGGCAAAATCACCGATTGACACCTGTTTTTAGGTATCTCATCTCTAGCTCAGACTGCTCCTAGGAGTTTTAACTCCAATGTTAACACTTCCCTACTATCCCTGAAAAAGTATAACGACGGTCCATCTTGTCTAGCTGCCTTATAAATTTTGAGAAAACCAATCTCACTCATCAGCCCCACTTCTGAGGAAGGACCGGTATCCATTTGCATTGGTTCGCTTGCAGGCATAAGTGGAAGGTTTACTGTGGTTATGGCAAAAGTAGACCGCTCCCCAAAATGCTCTGTCTAACTCACCGGACGATGCCCTAGAGAGTGAACCTGTGTGCTATCGGATTTCTTAATCACCTCGCTCAAGCTCATCTTTCGCGGGTCAGTATTCCTAACCAGTCGGCAACGTTTGCGACTATTTTCCATAGCCACAGCCCCCATCATTTCCCAACACTGCTCCTGGCCATTTCTTAAAATAGACTTTGGTTTTATAGACAAAAATTGGTGTTTCCAGAAGCAACCTGTGATAAGAACAAACGTGGTTGAGACGATCTTTGTTTTCGGTCCGGTTAGCTGGGACGTAAATTCGACATCCTCTTTGCTGTTCGGTTTCCACCATGTTCCTAGGTTTGGCTTTGAAATCACCAGGAACGACTACAACATCTGTTAAACGCACACAGTGAAGCAACCAAGATAATTCTGGGTAGAATTCGTCTTTCGTCTTTCGTCTCGAGAGAGATGTGACCAGCTGGTGCATACACAGACACGATAAATAAATAAGGACGTTTCAGTCGATTGCTATTGACAAGTACAGAATCGTCCAACCAGACTACACATAGTATGCGGTTGCCTGGGATTCAGTCCAACTGTGCACGCTCAGTTTGTATGCTCACAGCGATCCTAACGTCAGCCCAAACGTGAGCGCCCGAAGCCGGAGGACAAGACGGCCGAAGAGCTAAGCCAGAAAATTAGGCTGTGTCTGGGTTACGAAGAGTGATCATAGAAGTGAGATCCTGTTTCGGAAACTCAGCGAACATTACTTTAAAAGCTTCAAGCTAGGGCAATTTGTTATTCTATTTGGGTGAATTTGCGGACGTTATAGACAGTTAAGTGAGGTGGACACTTTGGTTTAAGTATTGAGTCTAAATAATTTCGTCTCTCTCCTTTAGCGATGACACCATATAATTCCGTCAATTCCCAGTTCTTCGTGGCATCTTGAGTGGTTTATGCATCGGAAGAACGGAATTTAGAAAGGTCCTCTGTAAAAAGGATGCTGTGAGTGTCTGGGCGATCGATACCTCACAGCTATCTACACCATAGGAGGGTTTTTTAATGGAACCGTAACCAGAGCTTTTGACTCAAAAATCTTGCACAAAACGCGATGGGGGTTCACTGAGTACGGAAACTAGGAGCAGGAGTATGTTTCTCACTATCCACTTTTCCCGATCCGATGGGCAACGGGGTCCTGATTATCATAAACGACGAGCGATGCAGTATGAAATTCTTTTTTTGGGGGTGCTATTTATTAAGATTTCTTCTGGGACCAATAATGCTAAAGTCCAGCCCCCAGGTAGAAGAACAATTAGGGTTCTCAACCATTGCCTTCGTTCGAAGCAGAACCTACCCATAAGGAAGTCCGCAGCGGCTGAGCAAAAGACCATTTACGTTAATCAGTTATTCTTTCACTCAGTTTTCCGAATAACTTGCTGGCTCAAATCAACCTCAACCTTGGGGATCCAAGGTCTATTTCGTCAGGCTCCTAGATATTGACATTCCAGAGATGAATGGATGTTCGGCTTGAGATAAGCCATCGTTTATGGAGGCACGCAAGGAGTCACACCACGTCCTGGTACAGTTTTACTGTCTGTAGTTCGAATCATTTTTTATTATCTGTTGTAACTACTATCTGCTACGTATCAGTAATGGATTCTCCAGTGCTTCAACACAACAAAAACTAGGGGTTCCCTGAAAGCATCTGAATTCCACTGAGTGATGAAAACGAAGTATTCGAGTCATCCTCAGTGCAATAATGTACTAAACCTCGGCAGTCTAATGCTTCTTTACAAGGACAGTTACACACAGCCTGTGTTCAAATACTGGGTGCAGCGGTGGAATTATATCCCCTATGATTTCTAATGAAAGCAAAACCCAAGTCTCGCGCTTTCCGAATGCAAACTTGACCGGATGACCTGAAGTCGTCGTACAAAGGCTGGTTTACAAAAGGCCTTGATTCAAGTATATTTTTATTTGCTGTGAAAATGCGTGCTAATAAAGTAAAACCATTTTTCAAACATTCCTTATAGGAAGCAACATCCGAGCGGGAAGGATCGGTTTAAATGATTTTGCTCGTCAATCCGATGAAAACTGTCAATGATTGATCGACTACTGAGTTTAAAGTAGTTACTTTTACAGTTTTTCTTACGAATTCAGATAACACCACATGGAAATAGTGGACAGAAGTGGAAGCATGGCAACCATTGCCACTACAAATTATCTAACGGAACATTAACCCACAAGATATCACCCATGTTTAGGGAGGGACCAGTAGAGTCATTTGTTCCATCATTAGATTTGTCTTCGCACAGCGACCACGGGACTACTCAGAACGACAAACCCACTTTACGTAATTCTATGACCGAGGATTTGTTTTCATCTACTGCGGCAAAGACTGATGTGTCGGAATCATAAACGAGAGGCATTGTGGTGCAGTTGCTAGAATTAAATAAACGGGCGCATCTTTGCTTTCTGATTCCCTGTTTAATTTCTAATTGTAACTGTTCCCTTGCATTAGAGCTCATCCAAAGTTCAGAAAAAAGAAAGAGCTCATTAGTGGGCTCAAAAGCGAACCACGTGTTAACTACGTAGTAGACCGGAATACCAAGAGATTATACGAACTTAATATAAAGGTATCTAATGGGATTTGCAGGGTTATTTAGTGATTTCTAAGTAACGTGGACTAAATGCGACATCATGTTGATTTAACAACATTGCGTTAGAAGACTTTAACTAACAAGAGGGATTGACATTTGCTTCGGTCCAATTCCAGGTCTTTACTTGCTGGCATCTAGCATTTATTATTGATGCTGCGGTGGACCATTCGGTAGCCCGCTCGCCACATTAATGATTGCAAAACAATTCTGTTCTCCTGCCATCACCCGATCAACCCGAAGGATTTGTCTTCAAAAGAATGATGTCCGCTGTTACTTCTACTCAAATACTCTCTTGAGTTTGCTCATCGTATGTATTTCATTAAGCATTTATACTGATGATTTTCCACTCAATCTAGGACTCTTGTTCATTGGCAGATTGGTGTTAAGTCTATTCCTAAAGCTAGAATTTTTGTTCCAGCTGTACCGGGCAATAATAAATGCTATATATTTATGAAATTCAAGGACCTATCTCTCAGCCTTCGCTCTTGGATAGGCATTCATAACTGCATGGTTTGCAATTAGCAGCCGTGGCTAAACTCACATATTGCAGGTGTACTTGCTTCCATAGGAGACGTTGATGCCTACAAACAAAAGAGACACTTCGACCCTGAGAGGATCTGCAATGGTGTGATAGTACACAATCCAGTCTGAATCCATTAATTTGTGATAATTGGCTGGTATTGACTGTGCCATCCTAAGCATTCTCGATGCAAGAGCACCGTTAAACTGAGCTTATAACTAGCTCACTTTTGCCTGCAACTTGGTGTTTTGCCCTTTTCAATTCTTTTCTTGATCTTCCCATTCCGCTGGTGGATGATAATCTACACATTATCGTAGGTTTTGACCTTCCTTCGACGCTTTCTCTTATTGTGTTTGCTCTAAGCGATCTCTCCATCTCAGTCATAGTGAACTCCATTCCAACGAGGACTGTTACCAACGACTACCAGTTACTCTCCATTAAATCACGTGGATAGAGCGTCTGTTCAGTGTCTGGTATATATACAGACATATATATATATATATATATATATATATATATATATATGAATGCTGATGATAATGATGATGACGATGATGATAATGAGCTGTTTACATTTGAGACTGCAGTTTCGTTTAATTATGTATTTGCATAGATCGGTCACAGTGGGACATTGTATGCTGTTAACAGGGATGGAATTATTTATTCGCAAGCTGCTAAATCTGGCGAAAAAATAATTTGAACCTGCATCGTCTAAGTCCACACGCCACGCTGTCTCAGCAAAATCGACAGAAATAATCAATTTTGCATTATGTTCTCCGCCGCGGAAAATATATAATAATAAAATGCCCCAATGTTTAGGCATATAGGGGAGTCTTTGATGAACGGCTTTGTGCCATCGGATAACGTTAGAAGTCGGATAAAAAGCAATTCAAAGAGAACACAACACAGCAACTCTAAGCGTCTTGCAACACAACTTGGAATATAAAGCTGGCTGTCTCCAAAATACCTTGCACTTGTGGCCGGGCTGGTAACAAAATTTGAAATATAAGTACAGCAGAACAGAAGTAACCAGCAGGTCTTGAAAAACTTTGCGTCAACTCACGGATGAGCACAAGCTGGAAGGTAAACATCACAGTTTCATTATCTGGATGAACACAACGAAACCATTCAGGAACTCTGTCTTTTGCTTCCGATAACCACTTTCTTGTGCTTTCAAAGTATGAGCGGGAGAGGAGCTGAATCTTTACCCGTCTGTCGAGATTATCGGTGCAGAATGGCAACACCAGGTTTGTAATGGTTCTGTCAACTGACATAAACACAAACGGACCCTCTGGAAGCAAAAGTAGAAGAATGGTGTCGTTTGTGATATCTGATCACAACTACGCATAATTCCACACACGAGTAGAATTCACTGAATCAGTAATTACGTACTGTAAATAACAAACATATTTCAGTCGGTAAATAATTGTAAGGATTTATTTGAATTCTGTTCACCAGTGGATTGAGCTATACTAAGAACTTGTACTTTAACCCTCGACTTTGTTGTCACAAGTTGCTGTAGGTTCCCCATACTCCCAAGCAAACGTTATTACGTGCTTCCTAGTTACGAAGTACTCGCTGAAAATCTAGCAGTGATGATTTACCACTGCCTGTTCCTCCGATTCAATAAAACCCTAAAGTTTCATGCATTCCACTCACACATGGATTAGGTTTACATTTTATCTAATCAGCCTCACTAGGTCATGGTAAATACAATCCGATGTTACCAGATCTCTTTAAGAGCTTCTTCCTTCGCTTTCAGTTCCTCGAATATACATTAGTGAGAAAGCAGAATGATAAAACTGGACAACCAGCTTGTGAAGCTCACCAGATAAATTGTTCACGAAAGCTTTTTCCTTGGTGCATCATCCACACTAGTCTGAGTTAGACAGCTGTAAAGTTGACATTCTTAATATCAAAAGAAACGTAGCATTGTTACTATCACTCACGTTTGAGTTCGTGATGGATGTCCAGTGTGAGAGCATACCCATATACGGAGAATACGCAACGATAACTGAAGTGATCATAGATTGAAGTCATATATTTCTCGATTACATTACCCCTAATGTTGTACCGGGCTCCTGATATGTGTTTCAGTTTGAACAGGTCAACGGGAATATTTGCTCGCAAGTTTTCGTTCAAGAAATGACAACTGATATTTCCTTCCCAGTTCTCGTGCATTCCATCCACACCGGTGACCCGATAATCGCAGTTCTCTACCAGTTCCTCAGTTTCTATAAAAAGCATTAAGAGATGAACATGAGCGGGATTTCCATACAGTGGTTTTGAGTGCGGAAGAAAACGGAGGAAATCTAGTGGGGCAGGAGTAAACAGCATTCAACTAGTAGGTTTGAACAAAAAATGGTACAGCGAATCAAAAGGCAGCAAACTGGTGGAATTATCAAAGAAACTCGTTCGTGTGTTACTCGAAATGACAACGAACCAGACATCGCAGATTAAAGAGAATGCTTCTCTTGATTTCAAGAAAAAGACATATGGGCTAGCCAAACCACCTATCGTGATACGGAAAAAGAGACCAATAAAGTCACAAAGAAAATTCACCAACATAATTCGTGATTAACAGGAGCATCATTACAACATAACGATTCCTTAAAAATTACCACTGAGCACATTGAGAAAACACAAGTTGGCGAACACGCTCGTTTTCAGTGATTCGTACTCATGCCATTACATCACTATATATATATATATATCTTGACAAAACATTTTCACTGCAGGAAGGATTGGATTAGTCATATATAAATAAGACATTCTACGCAGCCAAGCTTCGTATCCTGTTCAAATCCCGCCCCGTAGTGTCATTATGGTTGAAAGACAAAGTCCTTGATTCTGCAGCCTCGTTTTGTATCTATTCATTCACATGTTCCTATAGGACAATGTACATCGGCCGCACGACCAGGCGTTTGTCTGAACGCATCCGTGAACACCACCTGGCATGGTTAGGCACTGGAACAATTAAGTCACTTAATAGCGCAGTGGTTTCACATCTAGCACAGACTAACCACACCGTGATTGTGACGCAAGCTTTCCGGACCCTGTATAAGGTCGGAGGTCAACAATCCAGGTTAGCAAAGTGTCGCCTCTTGAGCACTGCGGAAGCTGTCGCAATCCGTCTTCACAATCCTCCACTTTGTGCTCAAAAACAATTTGAGGCTGCGCTTCAACTCCCCTGGCACACCCTCCCGTCCCAATACAAACCCTAGACAACAAAACAATTAACACCACAAATCCCTTCCCCATCCATATTTGTATATGACTAATCCAATCCTTCCAGTAGTGAACACCGATTACTGGAGTCGCTGGTCTGATGGCTGACACGAAAAACGAGTAAATTTTTCATGTGATCCACAGTCAAACACTAACCATGATCATAATAAACCTTTTAAACAAAGGTTTTATCTAAGAAAAATAAAGATACCAGTTACGTATCATGCAATGCAGTCGTTATGAAGTACACAGAATCAATTATTTCAACCCTGGAAAATCCGCATTTCAAAGCCAAACAAGAAGGCATAGGTTAGTGCAAAGTGCTCCTAATTTACCAATCTACCTGAAAAAAAAACCCACCAAAAACTGTTTGGTGATCACGGTTTTAAACTCTCCAGTCACAAGTCAGTGGATTATTGGTGTAAATCGATCGCACTAAACCAATCGGGAGAAGTTCAACCATGCATTAGAAGGGCTTCGACCGCTTAACGTTTTGTTCATCCGGACATTTGCGTAATGTAAACAATGAAATAAATGCACAGATCAGCAGTTAGTCTCGGTCTCTCGATCCTTTAAAATAGCGCGTAACATCAGACTATCCAATCAAATGCATATTGATGGATGAGGTTCTCTCCTGTCTCGCTCGGGCATAGAGATCGAAATGTATTGACTAAGCCAGCTTTTGGTATAGTCCGAACGGAAACGCCGATGTGAATACATGGTCGTGTGTGTTAGTGTGAGTCACCTGCCCTGGGCTATTTTAATTCAGCTGAGCAACTTGTTTGGAAGCATATGAGACAATTTTTCAGAGTTCATTAGTCATTGAGTGTGATGTGCACGACAATGAACACCAACATACACTGACCCACTGAGTGGTGGGTCAGTGCGTATAGATATCATTTGATATTCGATTGGGAACAGGGACAATAGGATGATCGGGTGAATTATAAAAGCGTCATTGAGCTGAGAAAACTGCAGATAACTATGAGGACGTAAACCTATATTCCCCCGTAACCTTTTGACAGTTACGCTAATCTGCCTGGCGAAAAAAATAATGGCAACTTTTGAAAAGCAAACTTGTGATTTCATAGGCGTCAAGACTCGTGGGTCACAGTATTTTTCAAAAATTCATTAAGGGGATATTTGGCTGTTCAGTCCGGAAACATTCAAGTATGGTGTTATTGAAAACTCTCCTATGAATTTTGATAACCGCGGTTCTGCTTTGACTTCATTTACAGATATGGTTCGTTCATTATTTCCCCAGCCCATTCAGTCTGTTCTTGCGACTCTGCCGCGTTGCTCCGTTTGAAGTCCTTAATCACAAAGGTTGACCTTGGTTGCCGCAAGGTGTCAATAATCATCATTGGTGTCCGTCCTTTTGTAGAACACAAACACCCACAGTACTATCACCGTATACTATTTGTTAGCGACAGAAACGTCGAACACAAATCTCTAGTTTAATACTTATCCTCGATTCTCATTTCAACCTTGCACATTCTTGTGAACGTTTCGCACCAAACATGTCGATCTACTGAACAAGCCAGGATGTTGACTGGGTATTCATTATCTTTGGTCTGTGCGGTCTTCGATAGGACATTGAGATGGGCTGCCTTAAACATGCTCTTGAATCCTATTATATTCGGTGGATCGGCCCGAGGAGCAGTGTCCGGCCTTTTGAGCCATCATCAATAGTACATGTCACTGTTCTCAGCATAGAAGTCATGATCTTGAGTTATATCCACATCGCTAGAACGACATATCCCTCAAGCCATCCAAGATTATACGCGGTGCGATGCGTCTTCGCCTTGATTTCTGCAGAATAAGCTACAAGCAGAGGTACTGATCTTCGTGTCAGCAACACAGCTGGGATCAAGCAATTGTGGCGGAGGAAAGGTCTTTAAGAGCCAAGGAAAGTCTAAATCATCATGAGTAATCTGAAAAATATAGCTGCATAGCGATTAAGAAAATTCAGCCCAGTAATGGAAAACAAAGTAAAGTTTGCTTAAATCCAAAATTCACAATGAGTCGAACTGACCTGAAATGACGCAGATCTTTGAAAACCGTTCAATCCTTCTTAGATCTTTTGAAGTGTACTCACACCGAAAACTTGAGCAGAGGGAAAGGTTTTTATATTGGTGCCCCAGCTCTGTTTCACTGTGCAGAGTTAATACTCGCGGTCTATCTGCAGGATATCCGCAGGTCACGTGTCCAATAACAGGGAGTGGATATTTCAAATGCACACACATTTTTTGTCCATAATTCGTCGGCACAGCAATGGAGAAATAGTTATCCAACATGAAACCCGGAAATACTGCCGTCGTTTCGAATAGAAAAATGGAATATGTAAGCGAGTTAACAGCCGATCTGGTCTTAGCTACATCTATATTTAAGTAATCAAATATTTTATTTCTCATGTCCGAGTTTGTCAATCGTTAGCTTCTATGATACACGAGTGTCCAATTTCTTCAGACTGGACAATTTGCAATTTTATTAAGATATGTCCAAGATTTACCTTTAAGCTTATTTGGTATGTCTATTCATGGGGTGGAAAATTTCCCACACAATTATCATTTGTATTTTATGTGTATTCAATCCCTGCAAGAAATGGACAATTAAAATTTTGAATTCTGGTTTAGAAAGTACTTATGAATTCTCGTGCATGGATGAAATTCTAGCGAATTCTCCGTGAGACAAATGATACATCATGCACGATTCGCTGGCATGAGGGCGTGTACTCTCGCGGCAGAAAATATCTCACTTCCATTATTAATAAAGGTTGAAAATAACAACACTGCCGTATCAGTAACTGAATATATTTTCAATTTGCTTCTCTATGTTAAGGTTTCAACTATTCCCATTGATAAGGCAATTAAGTGTAATCAGTAATAAGATTATCGAAAGCCTTGGTCCAACTGTTCCTGTGCTTTTCGCTGATTCATTTTATCAAAAAAGTTTCGAAGTGACTGCCAAGCAATAGTATTTGAGTAGTCTGAGTTAAAGAAATATCTCACTTCGCCAAAATCATGAAAGGAGATCATGGAAGGACTGTTGGAACGGTTTTTTCGTTTTTGGTAACCATTAGCAGTTTATATTCATTGATCCTAACTTGGAGCGCAAACCTGTAGGAGTGATGGTGAGCTGAGCAATAATAATTACTAGTACGTTCAAATCGGTTCTCCACGATTTGTTAAACTTAAGTAGTACACAACTTAGCATAATTCACAGTGCTTTTGGTGCTTTACTAAAGGGGTTTTAACTGGTGTCCGTGATTGTTAGTCTGTCTGTTTGTCTGCGCCTATAACAAGACCTTGAATAAGTTATTCAGCTGGCTTCAAATATGTTCACTGTGATACTATTATTGAGCTCGGTCATACGAACTGCCTTTAGAGTACATTTTAGGAGTTTTCTTGAAATATCAAATGTGTGAGCGTGCGAAACCGAAAGCCAATATTAATTCTGATCATACTGTTGTTCTAGCTACAACAAAATAGCACTTTATGCTGATTCGGTTACTAAAACCAGTTTCACTGTTACAAAGGGGAGACTTGGGGGACTGTAGACAGCTTCGAATAAAGTTATTGTAAAACTGAAAGCCCGAAATGAGCAACTAATAAACATAAATAAAACTTTCATAGCCCAACCTGCTTTGATAGACCAGATCTGTTGATCCTGTGCTAGGATTTACGTTTGATTTCCTAACTTCGTAACCACAATTTTGCTCAGCTTTAGCTTTGTGCATTACTCTGGAAAACTTATGGTTCTTGCCCAAAGCTAGGCGCCTTTTGACAAAGAAATAGAGAATATTGCACAAACGGGAACAAATACTTGTCTGAAAGACTAGAAATATATGCCAAACGAAATGTACATTTCTTCGATGCGTACGGAACTCATAATATACTGCTTTGATCTGCCGTTTAGTTAGCCACCATGCAACTTATTGGCCATTATAAAATGGTAATTCATTTTCCACCCCTAATAAGAAATATCTTTAACTACCTGTAAATTAGAAAACCACAATCCAACTCACCATGGGTGATTAGTGGGAAAAAAATCTTAAATACATTATCCATAATAATGTACTCGCAACTGTACAAACCAATCCCGTCTCTGTTAGTATTCTGAGTGAACACTTTCTCCCCATGGAGAGCAGCGTTTGGTAATCCACGAATATAACGAAGTTGCGCTCCTTCTGAAGAACCGACAAAGTTTCCATGGGTATTGACCACTTGACACGTGTAGCTCAACGATTCACTATCCCAAAATTCGATTCGATTTGGGATGAGGGATAGTTTTGGTTGAACTGAAAGTAAAAAATGCATGTAAAAATTACAGATGTGAGAGAATCCCGTGAGAAATCGGTAGATGCATTCCGGTGTACTGATGGAACTTCCAATCTTTTCGTTTCCGCTAAACGTCTTGTGTTTATTCTAAACCCATTTTAACAACTACCGCTACCGAGTGAATAAGAGCTGGAATGATATCAACTGAGGATTTCTCAAATTGTAGGCTACGACTAACAACTACCGTTAGCTTTTATATAAAAAGGCGGTTACATCGGAATTTCTGTTTTATTTAGATTTGGCAGACCACAAATATGAGGAAATTTTGTTTCTCGTGGTCACTTTTGTTTTTCTGTCCTCTTTGACGTTTCCTTTAAGGGTAATAACGCCTTTAGTTTACACAAATTCTGAGCCCCTAATCGCTTGAGTCTTTTAACTTTGCTTGGTTAAATGCAGTGTTAAGGGCTATATGAATGCACATGAAAATCTGGTTGACTGAATTTGTGAGAGGGCAAATTTCGAACAAGTTTATATAAAATGGAGGCCAAAATGATGTCATCCATTGAATCAAAGACAACGTGATCATCACCCACTCCTGGTTTAATTAAGAAGACATTCAGTTTCTCAAAAGTGAATTCATTATTACTAATAATCTCTTTTCGTTTATTACCGAAAGCTCTGTTATTGCCAACGTTAGCACTCTTCATCAGTGTCATTCTCGTGTAATCTATTCATTATTGTATATGCATTCGCCGTTCTCTTAGCTGTGTAGGTCCCGAATTGTGCTCATTCTTTTGTATCGATGCCTCAAAATTCTGAACCGTGTGAGTTAGCTAGTGGGGCGGTTTACTATAAGGTATTTACCAGGGAAGCTGGTAGAAACTTCGGAAGGTGAGCAAATTTCCTTTCGATTTTTCAGTTTTCTTCCTGAATCCAAATAGCAGCAGTCAGTTTTTCTCCTCTCTGAATAGAAGGTGGCATCAATAGAATGTCTTAATGTTGATGTTCACACCGTCTGTCCTGTCTCACTAGTGACAGTTGCCGTGAGGTCATAAAAATGTCTATTTGTGAGGTACATTCAATCAATGCGCCTCCAAAGTTACAACAGCTGTGTTGGTAATTAATGTCCGCACAACAATTCTGTCCACCATAACATATTTGAGTGCGATTAGTTGATCGTAACCAAAGAGAACTTCAATGGAGCCTGACGAATTTTCTTGGCGCACAGCTTTCTCTCTTGTACAACCTGGAATCATTTAAGTGGTTAATTCGTGGGCCCACAATCAAGCTGTAATAATTTACTTGCTGAATCACATCGGCGACCCACTTCCGGAAAAGAATATTGATCTTACTGGCATCCATATGGCTTTGCCTTTGTTCACACAGGACTCCCAATAATTGCCAATTTGATGTGGAACCACGGAACCGAAGTCCCCTTCTTCTCTCCAATCCTGTTTGACATAAGCAAACTTGTCTAAAGCTCACTGTATTTCTTTCGGATGTCTCCACTGCAGCTAATTAGTATTTTATCCGTGGTTCTTGATCAGCTGAAGGGATTGGTTTGGTGACTGCTTCGCAACTCAGCCATTGGTCCGATCAGTTAAAATAAAGACTGAATTCGTCAGGCGATTCTCGCAACGATTGGTGACTGATATTTGCCGGTGGCCACCATACATACGTGGAAAATGAAAATAAACAGGAGGGTATAAATCTAAGATAACTCCGTAACCAGCCATACCATAAAATGTGTTCATACGGATTTAATAGTGGCTGAAATCTCCCCAAATGCTAAAGCCATGTGTTCAAAAGCATAGTGAGCCGAGCACAAATTTCTGGTTATAATAGGATCTTGATGTTTGCTTGACATGCTACTCATGGAATGTTCACAAGAATCATTCTTTTCTTTTTCTTAATCAGGCAACCTGGGAAGAACAAATTTTGCACAGCAAGAAAAACATTAAACATTGCGCTGAAGCACTTCCAATGAAATTGACAATTTGTCGACAGGATAATCATCCAGTGTACTGGGAGCTAAATCAAACAATTAAAGGTCAAGATCAGAAGGTATCGGGCAGAAATAACAAGGCAAGCTCTACGATACCAGTAGATACTTATAAAACTGAGGGGAATTTCGCAGGGCCAAAACATTTCAAACGTGAGCCATTTGTAATTTATTTCACTGAAGCTGGATTAAATGGGAAAATACGGTGAAGGTGCACGGGGCTTCTGCTAAGTCTAGAATAGCTAAATAAACAGTCCTTGGTTGTCTGTTCTTAGTTTTGTGGATGGCTTGATTCGACATCAAATGGCTAATTTAACTGTTTCCGTGGTCATCCATGCCCGGTCTCGTTCAAAAACATGGCAAGTGGAACGACTGGTCATGCGTCCATTGTATTATGGCGCGCAGGAAAGCTTGAATTACTGCAGGGGAAAACAAGCCGCATAATCCAGTATCTTGTCCTTTTGCTTGAAACACGTTAGCAATATGCCTATGAATATTTTAGGGTTGTATGGCATTAAATACTCTCTGATGAATGTTCGTTTGCTTCCATACTACTACTGAAAGCCAAATTGACTTTGTGTACTTCTTCGTTGCGGTCAGTTCATTTTGTCCTCCTTTGTGTCTTTTTACAGCTCCACTATTAAACCTTTCGGGATAGCCATTTCGTGTAACCACAATCCGCATAAATCGAAGTTCATTTTGAATCGTTTCGTCTGCACATATTCTTGTCTTGTCGCATCGATAACAAGTTAGGTTTTTCGTTTTTAGCAGTTAAATGCTACGAAAATGGATTTGCAGTCCGTTCCGCTTTGACCTTCTAAACCACGCTACCCGTTCAGAACAGTCTTCCCAAGGATTCATCTACATATTTACGTACGTTAAATTGTGGCCTTTTGTTCTCGAGTGTAAAAGGAATTGTTTAGTCTAACATTGCTAAACGGGTATCGTGCGTGGTTTCGGCTCAAATCTAATACATGTGGCATATTAATTACGTTTCTTTTCTACTGGGTGCAATGCGCAGTTGGTTACATTCTATTTTGGCCAGAAAATACCAACCAATAATGGTCTAGGGATGACCGTGTTGTCACCTCATTTTCCTGTTAACATATTACTGAGTAGGAAATGAATAATAAGAATATGACCAAAAAGCATTCGTTTCAGTTTATCATAAAGTGGCACTGCTCTCTTGAATGTACTAGCTAAGACAACTGATTGCTTTGCCAATCCGGACATTTGTGAAGGGAAAAGTTACACCGGGGGAAAGGATATGCCTCTCCTCCAGACGGGTTCGTCATTGCTTCCCACCTCGCCAGGCAATGACTAAACTTAGCGATTCCAGAAAATCGACGAACCATCTTGTTAATGCATAATACGGAAAACTGCACATCTGGTAGGCCGTACAACCTGGGGATTATCGGGTTGCCAAATACACACTTATTTACACACTATCCTCTCAGGGTTCAGAAACCACTTGTTGAGACGCCGAAAATGCCCTGACCCACTTCATATCCTTCAACATGCAGGGTACTATCTGTCCGGTTGACACTGACCGATTATGCATAGACACACGCACGCAAGCTACTGATCCCTGTAAACAACTATCCTCTTCAACTG
This sequence comes from Fasciolopsis buskii, assembly GCA_008360955.1. Taxonomy (NCBI): domain Eukaryota; kingdom Metazoa; phylum Platyhelminthes; class Trematoda; order Plagiorchiida; family Fasciolidae; genus Fasciolopsis; species Fasciolopsis buskii. The sequence goes on from LUCM01011579.1 coordinate 39,168, forward strand.
TTTACGAGCATTTAATGTTGTTTAGTGGCATGAGTGCAAGAAAACTAAAACATATACACGTCACATTATACGTCACATGGCTGGCAGCAAGCACGATCCGATGATTGAAAACCATTCCAGTGTGCAAAAGTGGATCAGTCACGGAATACCCAGATATAGTTTGAGGGCTTATAAGCAAAAGATGTGATTTCATTGAGAGGCTTCTTTAATTGGTAGAATTCTGATGGATTTACAGGGCGGGGCATTATATTTGGCAGATAGTATACAGACAGTAAGTTTCAACCAGAAAAGGAGCTTACGAAATATTCTAACACTCGTGGAGACTGGTTCCAAATCCGGAAAACTATCCATAGAGCACGTGACTTTCATTTCTCCAGGAGGAATATCTTGAAATCTCGAAATTTGAACCAGCCACTGATTATGGATTTCGTATGTTTGAGATCCTCTTACAGTAGTCATAACCCAATGAGGTTCTTCTCCATTCAGTTCCATATACTCTTCTGGTACAACGAAACATCGAACTGGCCACGGTTTTCCCAAGAATAAATAGTGTTTCTCACCATCTGGTTCGATGCGGAGTGAGATATGCTCTGAATGTGGGTTTGATAGACAGAAATTGTAGCCCAAATTGTTGATAATTATTTACACAAAAGAAGGAAATGGATCAGTAAAAAATGAAGAGAACTGTAATCATCTAGCCAATGCATTGAGGAGCTGCCAGTACTCACGTTAGCTCCATTGGTAGTGCAGACAAAACTTCCGCCTTTTTCAATCATTCTGCTTCGTTAAAAAAGGTGAATTTCCTCGAAAATATTTCTCAATATAACTGTACTCAGAGCCGTCTGCTCCAAATGACTGACTCTATTTATTCTTCGTTGTACCCTGGGCTCCTGAAATTGTTAATCTCTGGCAATTCAGCTGCAAATATTTAAGTGACTGAGGATATGTTTGCAGACCGAACGGCTCCACTCTTTTACGTGCTTTTGGAGGAATGAAATGAAGCTTGATTTTCCGCAACGACAAAAAAATTTCCACCACAAAGAACAAGTTTTCGGGCTTCACCTATTTCTGTTACCCCCCCCCTACTACTGCCAACCAGCAAATGTAAGAAGCAGAATACTCATCCTTGCCACTGACAGTAGATTGGTATTTGAACTTTGGTGCAATTCATCACGGATAAACGGTGAAATCACCTAGATTCAACTCAGTTCTTCCGAACCCACACATACGCACACAGTCACTGATGATATATTCCGGTGAAAGTCGTTGGTACATCGCAAAAGTATCTGTACCAAACCAAACACACACATATGGCTCCGTGGCTGCCCTGAGAACAGGACACTACGACTTAAATGTTACTTAAATGCGGTGATATCCCAATATTACCGCAGCAATTTATTCCAATGCAACATGGGAATGTGTCCTGACTATCATGTTTGGTTAAAACAGCGAGCTGGCGCCAAAAGTCCAATCACTCGCGTACAAACACATCGGCGTAGTCCACCTGGGTTGCAAGGGTCGGACCTGCAGGGATCATGCATCGTCCAGTGACCGCTAACGGAGCTTTCAGTTTCAAACGGCAAAATAAGCAGAAATCTCATTTCTACTACTGACGCTGATGTGGGCAGCTGAGGTTTTGGTCGAATTCAGTAGACTTTTGCCAATCTGGCCTAAGCTCAATTCTATTTGTTCGAAGGCAGTCACTACTGTGATATTCAAGTGACGGTTTTCCCTACGCCGGGCACGTCACAAAAACGAATGAACCAAATCAAACAAACAAACAAAGCCATGGTTGTATTGCAAGCAGGATGCTTCTGCTTGAATGCAGCCTTATCGCGATCAAATGACGACAAAACCACACAGTGACTCGTTTGATTTAATCCTAGATATGCGTTTGTGCTGACTAGACTACGGAGAAAGGATAAAAGAACTGGGACCAGCGGTTCAAACGTGCAGATAAACACGCCATTACGGTCCATTTTGGATTCGAATGTCACAATGATACGCGGATCATGCACGCACCTAGCAAAGTGAGCAAAACAGTGGTCCGAGCTCTGGACTGTGTCCGATCGAATCACTGATCAGCAAACCCTTGAGATATCACGTGATGACAAGCTGGTTGGAATGATTCGTCATGCGTTACCAACTTCACACTGGAACCCATGAAAGCACCACACAACTGTTCCATCCGTACTGTGAATCACTGGCAGCGCACACCCATCTCGCGTTACTCATAAAATCCTTCTAAATTACTTCGTATTTTCTGTGCATTGCACCCTTTTTTGTCAAAGCCAGCGTATTACTTGAATAGCTCGATCGGTCCAGTGAGAATTTGGTACTTACGAGGTTTTATGGTCGATACACCTTAGTGCAGTGGACAAACACGAATTATAGCAATACCCGATGCAATGCATTTGTGTCTCTGACTCCTCCTGGTTTGCAGCAATTCTTCTTGTCTTCAGCGGTGCTGATTTCCTAACTTACCAAATTACTTCCGTCAGGCTTCTGTATGAAATGAAAAGGAAACTAATAAACTGCTCTGCAGATGCAGAAAGTATCAACTGGAAGTTTATTTATTCACGTAAAGTCTGCACGGTCCCAGGGTTTTCTGATGAATACGCTGATGTAACATCCATTTTAAACTCCTTCGCCCGACCTAAATTACCAAAGGAATGGTTTGTTCACTTTTCTTAAATTACGGTGCGACCTCACCCGCTGATACATTTGCTTCTCTTCTTACTATTATCCTTATGCAGACATTCCATCCCCGAGTGTTGGAGACCAGCCAATAATGTGGATATCCCCAAATCTAGGAATTCTAGTATTCCAGCCTAACATTTCCGCCCCATCAATCTTAAATAATAAGATCTTACACTAACAGTACGCGCCGTCCCGAGTTGTCTAACTTCTGTTAGTGTGCCCGATGACCCCCTTCAATCGGCGTGTATATCAAACAGGTTCATTTTGAATACTGTGGCTTTCTTTGTTCATAACATCACCAAATTTTTGGTCGCATCAGCAAAATCTGTTCCCAGGGCTTTCCTGGATTTTTCTTCTGCAGTCGAATTAGTTCCATGATCTTTACTTTTTGCAAACTTGAGTAGTTAGGCCATCCGAAGAGCCACTTGACTACTTCAACAACGTAATTGAGTGCACGAGACTGAGACGAAGAACATTTATCCCTTTTCAACTTACATCAGCGACCTACATGCTTGTTCTCCTGGTCAGTTGTTCACATACGCTGATGACGTTGCTCTGTGTCAGTCTGCAACCAGGACTGAAAATTTCCTTATCTTATCCAAAAAAATTGTCTCTCATTCTTGATTGTTTGTTCTCCTTGGTATAAATCTTGTCAAAATGTATAGAGTGCTTTTTGTTCTCATACGAGGGCATACCCTCTGGCATAAATATCTATAGAAACTCCGCTGTCCCCTACTTAGCCCGAATTCTTACAAAAAGAAAGCAGGTGGTGATCGACTCTTTGCACGGTCACTCATGAATTCCAACATTTCCCTGTTCGGATATTAGAAGCCAGGGGTACGTTGCTGTCCGCGTATTCCAAGTTAGCAATACCACCGTCCTAGAGACTCTCGATTGACCTATCAAAGAAATCACCGATCGCAAGTTTAAAAAGAAAGACAAATTGGGACATGGTTGTCGAGCACCGATCGAGACAGCATAGGGTCAGAGGATGCCGTAAGCTCTTACTCCTCCAGAATTCTGGCGGTAGATGGATTTGACTTATCAGGGACACCGGATACTATCAAGCGAACTCGCACAATGGTTTTATAAATTGAATGAAAGCTGCTCTTAAGTCTACGAATATGGTCATAGTGGGTCTTCGGTAGGTTTCCCGATTCTCCAGCAGTTGACAGAGTGCGAATGTATGACTGATGCAATCTCGACCGGGAGAAAACCCTGCTGGTTCCATACCGATTTATTTCTCTCTTTGAGTTGATAGATCAAGGAAGAAAACAGACTCGAGGAAACTGGAGGCGTCAAACCAAGCATAGCGCATCCGCCAAAACCAAGATTTCGGTTTCCATAAGACAACGGTTTCGCTTGTTTACCATCTTGTGTTTATTTTTGATATTGCTCCTGGAGATGGGCGTGTATCAATTTCCTTTCACCCAACGGACCCACGCCGCATTATGTGATAGAAAAAACCATCTCAGACATCCGTGATGTAAAGAGGCGGTGCTCGTAAGCCATGGAAACCGACGTTTCGTACGCACACATGAGATAATCAGGTTTTCAGTCATTTCAAGCTCTTAGTTGTTGTCCGTACTGCTCACAAAATCCTTACAGGTGATTCCCTCCTATCTGTATCCATCTAAAAACTTCGGGCTAGTCAAATTATCCAAAGTTACTCATGTGTCTTTATTGGGAGGTAAATAATGCAGTGGACAGGACCGGATAATATTTAAATCGGGAGATGCTGCAGAACCTGCATTAATTTTACACAATTCATATTCATTTCAGATCGGATATTCGCATAGTTTACGTTTCACTTGATCTTTTCGATACTATTGACACGTTTTCTTTGCGTGCACATCGGACGATGACCAGCGCACACTGATGCACATTTCGTCATATACTTATTTAGATGATTACTGGTGCTCCACCGGGGTCGACTCTCTACAGCAGCGTCACTGCCGCGCCCATCACCAGTCGGAGGTTTACATCATTGCGAATTAAAGGAACAAAGAAACATGAAATGACATGATATCAAAAACCCTACTTTTGTGGCCAATGTTTTGACTTCAGCTGTTAGTATTATAAACTGCTCATGTTATGTAATTTTTACTTAACCAATCCTGTTGAATTTACCTTGGCGTAGTAAGAACAGACGCAAATGTTAGGTGTATAGGAGCATTAACTTACTTGTAAAAACGGCATAGAATGGTTTTTGTGCTATGATCACTGTTCCGTCGCCCGTTGTAGCTGTGCATTCATACTCCGCCGAACTATTTCTTGGTTTATTTGGAATCAAAATCCCTCCAGTTTGGATTTTGAACAGATCATTCGGTCCGTGAATTTGTCGGACCATTACTTCCACCGGGATCTCAGAGTACATAGGATACTTCACGTAAGTGCAAACAATAGGAGAATCCACTTCCCTCTCTTTTCGATACAGTGGTCCATTTATCTCAATTCGACCTAATACTTTTGATGTTTACAAAAAATTGAGTTGTCAGAGTATTATCAATGTAGCGGTAATAAATTATAAGTCAAACAAATCGGTTGCTTAGCGAATGTGAGGAAGTAGGATAATGGCGGAAAGCCAGTGGTACGTATTTTGTAAAATAAAGCAGCTTAGGTCATTTATGACCTTGACACTTCTGCAGACAGATATCCCGCGAAAATGACAAATTTGGACCTAGGGCCATCAACAGTAGAATATATCCTATCCTTTTTGCTCTGGAATTCAATTCAGCATGTGGGTGACCTGAAATAAAAGGATTATTTTTTCTATTTTGTAGCGCATAACACTAATTTAGCATATACGAGAAGAAAGGAATTCAAAAACTTCCAAATGAATGGTTGCTAGATTCTTACTTCTTAGTTGAGCAGAAGTAAGCTGCAGCAAACCATACAAAATTAATCACGTGCGTCCGGTTCGGTTGAAGTCATTCAATTACTCGCTGCTATCTTCATCCAAACCTCAATCGAGGGGCGTTCCAATTCCAACTTTCCAACTCCAATTCCAACTGGAATATATATTCCAATTTTTCAGTATCAGGAAGGAAATAACGTACGGTTCATTTCGAGTGTTGGGAAAAACACTGCAGAGTAAAATTAATTCAAATCTGGTCCAGCAGGTTTGAGAACTAGCGAAATTCGGTCAAACATGATGACAGCCCACAGAAATGGTCACTAGCTGCGTGGCTTATGCGCCTCATTAGTCAAAATACACCAGTACAGCGATATCAGTTTCTACAAGAATGACCCACAAAAAGTGATCAGCCAAATCAACTCCGCACCAGATGTGTCTGTACTCAGACCTGTCATTGCACAGCAATTTTCTGACCCGATGAGGCTGAAGCACGGTAACACACGCAAGCGCATTCGATCATTTGAGGCGGCCGACTTTGTGTTCGGCTAATGAGTAGCTTGAATTCGTTCAGTTGTTTTTCAAAACCGTGCATTTGGAACTCTGAACCGAATCAGACTGACTTTTCCATCTTGTCATGTGTGCATCGCGTAAACGCGGAGTCATCCAGATTGCTATTTTGATCAACAGAATGTCAAAATAAAGCGCAAAACTCCAGATACGGCCAAAACTTGATTTAATTTGTGTAATATAACTTTGCACTTCCACCTGATCCAAATTCAAGTCGCCTTCACTCCGCAAGCTGTTAGTCGACCACTAATCCAACCGGTAGATAGCCGGGTTAAGAATCGCTCATCTGGATGTATTCCCAAAACACTAGCCATCCTAAGTAAATTTACACGTCCCTGCTAATTACATGAATGGTATTGGTGCGAAAATATCAGGTGAAACGAAGAGTGCACGAACCTTACACGAGCATTTAGTTTGCACATGCAACCTATGGTTTACTGAGGCTAGTTTGCTCAGTAGATAAACAAATCGAAATAATGTTTCAAGACTTCTGTGGGATTATCCTGAACTTTCTGAGCGCCATAAATCCATTTGCACTTACTGCCACTTTATGTCTTCTCTTGAGATTACAGTGAGCGTCGCCGAAACGTTGGCCTTTGTGATTCCAGTTTGTGGTATCCCTTAGTAGACTTTAAACTATTTGTCGAACGACTGTTCTCGACTAGGATGATATCAAACTTCTAGTGTGTAATGATATTAATAATGTTTTAGAAATTATTAAGATGAACGGTGTAGTCTCGCCGGTTCTTAGTCATCATTCGAAGACAGAATATGGTTAAGGATCGTCGATTAACAGATATAAACTGGTTATTCATCTTTGGCCAAATGGTAGTCTATTTTCGATGTCTTCCAGCCATTAGATGGGGTTGATTTGTGAATGAACGACTGGAAATCAACAACGACCATGCGGTGTATTAAAACGAAAAGGCTGAGTTAAGTCGACCTGGGGCAGTTGGACATTTAAAGAAATTGAAAATAATTTAGTGAAAACCAGTTTAGGATGAGAGATCTGCTTTCATTCAGAAACGGCCTTGCTAACGCATGACTGAAAGCTAACAAACCGATCCGGACTATCAGATCATTGCAAATGAACACTGAAACAAACTCAATTTGCGAAAGCGTACATATGCTCACATTTACCCATACATAGTAGGCTCTTTTTAATTATGTGCCAGATTTGAATGACGTAAGGAGTGAAAAATCGATGCGCCGTGTATTGGGTTTTATTGTGAGTGGCATAATGTTAGTAACACAGCGTTGTTGGTAGATGTAATGCACTAACGTTTCGACTACCGCGGGTAGTTTTTCCCAATGGAAGCTTTTGGTTGTAAAACTTGCTTTGAGAAAAACTACCCACGGTAGTCGAAACGATGGCGCAATAAATCTATTAACAACGTTGTTATTAACATTATATCAATCAATAAATGTCCGAGATCCTTCGTTGAATTTATTTAGATGCTGGTGTCTGAGAGCTAACGACTTCAGATCTGGTACAACAGCAAAACCAAATGTAATAACAAAACGAATGCATTTGTGGGCATAATCTATTATTTCAGCATATTAGGGAAATCATTTTACCGTATTATTCAAAACACTTCAAAGGAGGTTCCTGACCACGTGTTACAGCGGTGATTAACGGAAAATAATTAAACTGCATGAATTTTTTCAAGGATAAGGTAAAAAATGTTGAACAATCCATTCGCTGTACGCAGCTACCCCGTCAAACATTGAGCTGAGCGAGTTCGTTGTTTTGCGCACCGGAAAAAGCCGAATGATCTACCGAACATAGCAAAAAATGTCCGCACTGTGACACCGAACTACTTTTACTCACTTGCTGTGCGAATTCTCATTGAACTCTCAATCACCGGTTTCTCAAAGCCAATCGTGCGGCATCGGATCAAACCCTCGGCAAACGTTCTGGGATCAACCGACAAAGTTGACAGTCTTTGAGTATCTGACCCAATCTCATCGAAGCTTGGAGGGATTTTATTTGTGAGAGGTATCAAATATCCTTGAAGCAACCCCAAATCTTTAGTGGTTTTGTTCTTGTAGTCTAAATCTACCTCCAAATGATCGACACGTACAACTGCGTTCGTCTCGGAGCCATCGGATAACGACGATGATCGACAACCATTTCCGGTTTCTTTCGCATTTCGTATCACTTCAAACGACATGTGCAAAATTCCATGCCCTCTCGATTTTTTGAAAGAACAAGAATAATTGTACGATCTGACTGAACGCCACAATAAATGAATTTCCGGTTTGATTTGAATGGGAGAATCATCTGTTGTACGATTCAAAACGTAAAGGTAAGTTGGTGGAGAATTTATGCGAAGTGGCTGTAAAATGCATGCGCGTTACTGTGTCGGATTATTAACTCTGATAATGAACCAATAAAATTGATTCCACTTCGGCGCATAGTGATATTTATTCAGCAACATTGAAAAAGCCGTTGAAAATTCAATTAATCAGAAGCAAATCAACAGAAGGCGTAACAGAAGGGCGATCTCATTTGAAGCTCCGGATGTTTTCCCGAGGATATCTGAACCACATTCACCGCTTGAGAATGCCCTTTCCCTGACTGAAGGACGTGAAACCAAGCAGTCAGTAGAAGACATTGATTTAAATTCATTAGTTAGTAAATTGGGGGTGGTTTGAGTTGGATGCGACCAAGCAAAAAAATGTCAAAAACCAGTTTACCGTTATGTTATGACGTTGTTTCCCACTTGAAATATGATTAGTCACATTCGATTTGGTTGATTCATTTATTCAATGTTCTTTAACCCGATTCACACAACTAGCCATTTGCACAGTCTATGTCAGACTCAAACCAAGTGGTTAGCCAAAAATAGGGTAAGCTGAAGCCTAGTGAATAAGCTGCCGGGACTAGCAACGGCCTTGTTTAGGACGTGGTGGGCTCTCGCCTGGCAAGCGATCCCTAAAAAATACCACAAGAGCCCGCTGGTGGCACTGTGACGTGGCGAGTGCGGCCCGCTAACCAAATAAGGCCACTGCCTCTTGTCGTTTAGCTGACCCGGCTTTCCAGGAGAGACGTATGAACCGATCATCTGGCCACCGGGTGGTCTGGAATGATTCTGTTGCTCTTCAAAATGTGCTTGGCTGCGCAAAGGCTAGAGACGCGACAAGTTGTTTGATCCGAAAAGCTTATCGATTTTCGAAGTACCCTGGGTGAGAGACTAGGATTGCCTCCACTTCAAAACATCAATGAGCACTAGTGGCTTGTCAAGGGTGCTTTCCATTCTGGTGGATTAGTAAGTGGTGGCCTTGGCGACTTGATATCCTGGATTTTCGCTGAGACTTTGTGCCTTCTTGATGCATGGTGTTGGCGAGGATAATGAAGCAGGGCTCTTAGAGAGACGTGAACCCAGTGCAAACATTCATGGGAATCTCGAGATCCGGTGATATCAACGAGCTTCGGGGATGGAACATGCTACCGCCGCAGGAAATTTCCGCAAGCTGTTTCACTTCATCCGAGCTACTAGTGGAAAAGTTTTAAATGTGAGCGGACGGTTGGCCTACTCATAATCACCAGCAACCTCTTGTACGCTGGATGGAGCATTCTCAGCCACAATTGTGCTGGGTCTCGGCGTCGGCGCCTCCCGCAGCTTTCCCGGAAACCGCTCGGTGTCCCGTTATAACAGATCCACCTACTGAGGCGGCCCTCGGGGAAATCCGAGCCTTAGGACGACATAAAGCACCGGGCTATGATAGGCAATCCACAGATCTATTTAAAAATAGAGAAATGGGACTGGTCAGAGAACTGCAAATTTTGTTCTTAAAGATCTAGTACCTTGGGAAGGTTCTCTCTTAGTGAAGGGAGCCGATCGGTGTTCCCATCTTTAACAGAGGCTTTCGTAGTGATTGCGCAAACCATAGGGGTATTAGCTTAACCTGAGTAGCGCCCAGTAGGAACATCGAGTGACTAATGACTAAGTGTGTCTTCATGTGTTGGTTGTAGACAATCGTCCTCTGACTGTCATAATCGCTTTACGTCGACTTCGGTGGCATAAACATGTATTGCGTATGCCTACTCTTCGTCTACCTTTCCGTGGTCATTTTTCACGTAGTGGGCAAGGCTGTAAGAAGCCACGTGACGGTCAGGCGGTGACTTGGTCTAGAGGCACGAAGAAGCCAGCTTCGGTTTTAGCATTGGTTGGTGCTTCGTGCCTTCTTGGTTTGGGCCGTACAGGTGAGGATTGTTGTTGGTCGAAGCTGCTGAGAGATATGGTTCAAAATCGAAGTCCATGGCGCGAATGCTGTGTGTAGTCTGTAGAACTCGTTCTTTAAAAAACTCACAACAACAGCAAACCAAAAATTAATACGATGGAAGGAAAAATACTGCTGGTTTGTTATGGTTTGTTATTAGTTTTCATCATCTCTTATCCCCTTCTATGTAGACCCAGTATTATGCTGCTTTGGCTTCATGCTCATTTTCAAACATTATATATATATAATATATATATATATAAATCTGTTTTCTGCGCCTATATGTTTGCATGCACCCATTTCTTGCTCAGAGACTTGTCCTATTCTGTTCCGTAAAGATGCTTCAGACTCTTTACTCCGTTTGGATCAAGTCTTATACATTTTAAAGTATTTCGATCGCTTCAGTCTTGTATTTTCGGACATTTGCTCAGCATTCACCACAGGGGATAGACATTGAAGCGGAACTGAAAACTGTTTGCCATAATAACCAACTAGCTCTGAAAACCAATTTGAACCAGTGTAAGACATGGCCATTCTTTGAAGACCATGTTAAGGTGCCTTGTTCACTCTGCTTTTACGAGACAATCACGTGGCCCAAGAAGAGTTGCCTCGGAGAATGTTCGTGATCACGGTTGACTGAAATGAACAAAGCCAATGTGGTCCTTTTTCCTTCTCTTCTCGTAACCTCTCTCAATCTCATTTTCTATTAGAGAGCAACAAAATCAGAATAGGCTAGTACAAGATTAGGGTTCTTTACAATAAAGACTAATAATCCGTGGGTTGACTGGAAGCCTGGACTCAATGTGCTCGACTTTTAGCTTAGAACCTAGCATGTCTGACTAACAGAAAAATATGAGCAATTTTGAGGTGAAATCGCCAGCTGCTGTCGATTCCTGTTTTTGCAGAGGAAATGTATCGAATGTATCGTACAGAGAGATGTTTGCGTGCACAGATGTTAGCATTTCAGTCGGGAAGCTGTAATCTTCACGCGGTGATGAATTTTGAGTTGCGCAGGAATGGTCTTTGCCTTTCTCGTCTCGATAATTGAAGGCATTGGTCGGACAGGGAGCGGACAAGAAAGGATGGCAACCTATAAGAACGCCATAGTGGCCAACACATGGAATGCAGTCTAACTTTACAAACGTACGTTTATCCAATGATTCTTATTCGGCCAAATGTTAATACATGATCACTGCTTAATGTTCGCAAAGACACCATTTAGTGTCACCAGCCGACGTGATGCACCCGATTTCCGCCTAATGAGACCGGTTAAATTCGTAATTTAGTCACTAATATATGTCAAAGAGCACGAAGCCAAGTTTGCCAAGCTTCTATCAACAGCAGCCAAACTGTAAAAAGCCAATGTGTATTAGACATTCTTCAACATCCAGTTAACTGTAGAGATTCAGGTCATCCAACCAGCTATCACCAATGGTTCAAAAAATTTTAAAAAAATGGTCAAAGGTTATTTCACCTCAAACTGTCTGTTCTCCTAACCAGGACGCAGCTGAGCTCGTCGATCAGAAAGGGTTTCATGGAGACGCGTGTACCTCAGAGGTGCTATGATTCCAGCAGAGTTGAATCATCTTTCTAGATTTTGTGACTGATTTTAACTGCCCCTAACTTTCAAGCTGCACTTCAGGGAGAGGGATAATGGTCCTGCTCTTATGAATCTGGCACAGTTAACCAGACTACAATCGCAAATAATATGATTTCATCTCGAAAGAGAAGCGCTGCTAACAAGCTTCATCACTCATTAATACCAGCACGGATACAGATTATATGTTTGCTCATATAACCAAGAATAAAGTTTCCCGCGTTCTTCCGCGGTGTGACTTCTCACTGCTAAAATCCTGAAAATCCGTCTTTCACTGTACAAAGATCGAGCTAGTGGTATGAATGAGGATGAACTTCTTTACTCTAGTTCCGTTTAATCACAAACCGTCAAATGTCTACAGGTCTGAAAGTTGATTACTAATTAACGAAACTACTAACTTGGGAGTGAAATACCCGAACCATAAATAATGAATAACTGTCAAGAGTGAAGTTACAGAAACTTCCAAAATGCACTTCATTTCATGTCACGCAGTTATATCGTTATAATCACTTCAACATCCGTTGGGCGACTTTCGTGGATGTTCGACAGCCCATACCCACCGACCGAAGTTCGGCTTATTTTATGGCGCACTGGATACGGTATATGGTATACTCAGTATGCGCTGTGTGATGCTTTTTTTGCCTTAGTACAAGTGATCTATATACCATGACCCACAGATTTCCTGGTACAGTGTCTACTCAGTCCAGTTCCAGCCTTACACTTGCTGTTCAGTGGGTTGGCGCTTGAGTATGACTTCCGTCAAGATCTATTCATCCAGTCGGTTTGGATAAAATGCATCAGTTCAGGTTTGGGTGGCGTCACAGCATGTTGTTTACACTTTGTTATGAATTGCAATTCGCGTACAAAGGTTGTTGCTTGTTCTGTTTGGATTTATCTTTTCTACAAACAATGACGCTTTATTTTCTCCGATTCAATTGTTTACATGACTACTTATCCAGTGAAAGCCTATTCAACGGCTCGTGTCCCCTTCAGCTTTACTATAAGTTCGGTAATTCATGACTGATGGACAAGTTCCTTCCAGAAAATCTTAACGTTAGCCCAAGTGTTTGAGCACCGGGGATCGTTAGACCCACCGATACCAAAAATTTATTAACTTCCTTTTCACAATCAAACACCTAAATTCCAGCAAACTGGGACCAGCAATCACTTTTTGGCTTAGTTTTCCTTAAAAATTAGCGAATGTGACACCTTTAAAAATGCGATTCATGTTCTGGAACGTGGCTGTATCCGATAGGCAGACGGGCAAATCTTACCGACCATTATCCACCAGGACGGTCGGAGTCCCAATCAGTTTCTGGCCATTTTACTGGCCTATCTGAAGTTTGCGGTTGCAAAACTGCATTAACGGAAGTACATCACGAGGTGTTAGTTCAAGATTTATTATTACGCGAGGTCCAATTTACGCAAAAACACCATAGGCTTCTCGAAAACGAAACTCGATCTACAGAAGGCATCCGAGTTGGCCAAAACAAGTAGACGACTACCAAAAATAGGCATCATTTTAACCGAACCCAGTGCACACGAATGGGAGATAAAACATCAAAACCGTGGATTAACAACTCAGGAATGCTTCAAGGTGCTATTCTTTCACCGCAC
>LUCM01011581.1:0-15913 GCA_008360955.1 Fasciolopsis buskii
GAAGATTTGACATGATAAGTATTTACTGTATCTTTAATCCTTTCTGGCTTTTTTAATGCTGTTTGAAGTTTGTCAATTGTGCCTTCGAACTACTGAAAACAACCTGTGATAACTGTTTTGGCGGCATTTTTCATGCAAAAGCCATTATTAAAACAAATCAAAACGTGCCAGTTGATTTTGCTAAGTTACCTCGTGACTTGCTACTGTCAGGCTGGATAATTTGTGCTAATTTCAACATGTTTGAACTCGGTCACATGTTCACCATTTATTATCTGATGAAGCTTCAATCGCGCTCACCCACCCACCCACACACACACACACACACACACAGATGGAAATCAAACTTAATCGATGCGCAGAATTTTACAAGTTATTCATGCCAGGAACATGCTTTCCTTAATTTCATGCAAATGAGATTGGAACTGATGTCATTTTACTTGCACACGTTTGATAAACACAATGACATATGAGATCATTTAATCAAGAATATGCATGTCCAAATGACTTGTGGATGCTGTCACTCAGTTGCCGGTATGTCACATCAATAAGATCAGCTAATGTGTGAAATGCACAGGCCGTAAAACTCAGAAAACGTGCTCCTTTGCAAATGGTTAGCTGGCTGCAAAGATCTTGGAGCAACCATGTATTGGACGAAGACAATTAGCGCCATTCGGTCCGCATGGAGCGCCGTGGTTGTGTTCGTTGATCAGATTCACTTCAACGATGACTTGATAGCCTGTTAGTTGTGTGAGCTGACCGGTCGCGGTCATACATTTGGCTTAAGCTTGGGACCACAAATAATAGGAAATGACCACGTATGGAAACAGAAGCATTACTTTCGACAATGCAATGTATAAGACTGCAATTCGTGATCGGTTTAACACACATGACTGTTTTTATTTCAACATGACGAAGTCCGCAGAATAGGGGTTCTACTACAGACTAATGTCAATGGATCTTTCGTAATCACCACAAGTATTGATATTTAATCAAATGCATTGTAACGACAGGAAAGATTTGACGACCAGAATTATTCGAAGTCCAAGTAACAGGTTGTAGAGAAGACAATGAGTGCAACGTGCTTTCGAGTAATTGGGTAGACAAAATGGAAACCCACATCCAAAACGCGACTGATTTGTTAGTTCTACAAACATATACCGACGTCAGGTATGCAGTCACGAAGACTCGAGAACGTAGCCCAAAGCCACTGTTCAGAAATAGGCAGTCGGATCATGCGAGTCCCAGACAAGCAGTGTCAAAGTCGCATGATGACTGCAGATAAACGAGGTTTGGAAAACACGGAAACATGTAGAAAAAGTATAAAGATCACTGGTGCAACGAAAATATCACAAATCTCCATAGGGAACTGTTTTCGAGAGATCTTCTACGGCTACGTGTTACGGTGGACACGTGACTGTCAATAATAAAACAGCTATACCACTTCCTACAATTTTTTGGGGATTTGTATCAAAAATATTCGGATGTGGTTAGGAACAGCCCTCTTCTACGTCTGCTCGCAGACCACAGACTGAGGAACAGATGATCAGTGCGTCTTACAGTACACGTAGGCAAAAGTCCTCATGTTAGATGGATCAGGTTTCGGATCTATGTGAACGAGATCCGAATAAGTCAATCCTATATGGTTCACGAGTAGTTTTCACATAATAGTAAATAATATGAACACTAGCACACACCCAAGTTGAATATACGGTCATTCGAGGTAAGACGACCTTTGTCACTATAAACGAGTGGCACGGACTGTTGTTGCTTGGAGCGGGAAACGGGCAAAGCTTGCGTCCAATTTAAAGAGCAGATTGTAACCTGTTTTCCCAAGGCTTTCGTAAACTTAATGCTCCTACTCGTCCCCTGCCTGTCAGACCAGTTCGAGACGATGTCTAAACGCCACGCGCGGAATGTGAATACTGTCTGATCAAAAGATAATTTTTTAGTCCACAGATCGTCAGATTGATACTAGCTTGACGACTATGGTTTTCACATCGGACTTGACCGTTTTCATTCAAGGTTAATTACAATGCAATTTTGAAAAACGAACTACAATGAATACTGTTCTCATAAAGTTCAATACTTTTCTAACGATGGATTCATTGCATCATCGTACACGGATGTTGCTGGTAGTACCCGCTGGTTACTAGAGGCAAAACTCTTCAGGTCTCTTTTTTGTTATATAAATACATACCTAGGACACGATCATCGATGAAAATTGATGTTGAAATGCCCCCTTCCTTCCACTTAGAACCATTGTCTCAGTGGTTAGAAATTCACTTTATTCACTGAAAAAATACTCCTCAACCAATGCCCGACAGTTATTAGAAGCCCCACGATATGTAACTCTGGAAGAACAGTTTACAAACCTAATGGTGGACCACTGATGGGTTCACACATTTCTGGATTTCTCTTTGGAACCGTAATGCAGTCCATGGAAACGATTACTGTGTCAATGATTCAGTCAGAACTGCGGGTTAGACATGTGGACAATGTTATTGTCAGCACTATGCACAGAAGATAATGAACAAGACATTCAAATATATCGGATTCACTATGTAATCGCATAAGATTGGGAACTAGCCTTTCTAGACTTGTAGTTGAAAAGATACTCAAATCTCACACCAGAAACAACAGTATATCGAAAGCAATCACATGCGAATGAAGTGTTAAGCCTTCGTAGCAGTCGGCCAAGCAATCCCGGAATGTCGCGCTCATGGACGCTGCTCACCATGGCTCAAACCCACTACTGTACACCTGAACCGAGATGGAAGAAAGAAAGCCACTATTTCTAGGCGTTCTAATGGAATGGATGTCCACTAAATTTTTCAAGAAGAAACGTGTACGGAATAAACAAATGAACAAATCAAAGAATACATTTGAAATGATGGGCCAATCTACCACAATTCAAGAATGCATCTGAAACGACTGCACGCTTGCTGCCACCTCAAGGAATCACAGTGACTCATAGGCCGAACCAAGACCAAAGGAACAATCCAAAACCGACCAGGGGAAATAAGTCATACATAAGATAAAGTACACAGACCGTGAAAAACGTTTTATGGGTCAAACCGAGAGAACAAAAGACCATTAGAATGCACGAACAGAAACTAAACACAAGACAAAATCCCCTCCCCCTCAAATCGTGTACGAGAATCAAGAAGGGCTTAAGTTTAGGATGGGCGAAGTTGGAAATTTGAATCAAACAAGCACCAAACACAAGGAGTTTTTCGAAGTTTGATACTGTCCGAATCCTGTGATCAATAGGCATGTCGAATCGGATCATGTGTACATTCTAATGAAGAGCGACAGGTTCATCTAGTTAAAGCAAGAAATTGAACCATGGAGACAGTCTCGAACATGATTTTTTCATACGAGAACATTTATGACAGTGAATCACCAAATACTGTCATAATGGAAATTGGAACAACAGTGCACACCTGAAAGAGCCAAACTATTCAAGTCAAACATCAGGTCTCCGGGATCACAGATCAAGTCAGTTCAGGCCAAGTGTAACGTGTTTCCTGGGTACCGCCTTATCTGTTCAGCTGGGTAAGTGTTGATGCCGGCTGACAAACTTACTGGGATGCGGATCATGGAGGTTTGCTGTTTCTGGACTTTTCAAGTTAGTCAGACAAACCCTCTCGATGATAGTCATCCCAGTGTAGATTGCAGAAGTAGGAAAACAACCGTCTAGTCAGGAGCTCTAGGTCACCGAACGGGCTGATGGTCGACGTTAACGACAGGGCCTTGAGTACGAAAGAACATGAACAGTTGCGCGCATGCATGGATGACATCAGCTTAACTGAAGCTGAAGCGTTTGCGATCTAGTTGCCAAGCCCAGCGGTCAGAATCCTATAAAAAAATAAGTCTTTGTTTGACAGGTTGTTGAACATTGCATTTTCCCAGCCACTGTTTTTTCGCCAGTTACCACCAGTTTGATTCTTCAATAGCCTGGTAGCGTTAATGGTCTCCTTTTGGCGACTTATTGTAGACCCGGAAAATCGTTTCGTCATGTCGTAATCAGACTTGTGAACCTTATTCATCATGGGAAAGTTATCGACCAGTTGCAACAATATGCGCAGTTGCTTGAGTACTTAGTTAGACCCTTATTACATTGGTCAAACGTGGCCAGTTATGCTTCATGCTCTCTTGGGCTCCCTGTGCCAGTAGGAAATGGGCGGCAAAGTGACCCTAGGGTTTCGAGTGACATGGATCACTTCTTGTCCCAATAGTTCAACCGTGGAAATGAGGTGGGCGGCAATGAATCGCCTCCCAGACAACTTGTTAATAGGACTTTATGCGGCAATTAGGGTTAGTGAGAAATGCCAAAATATTGATTGGTTTGCGGCTAAATCTGGTGGGTCACTTTGTTTAGACCGGTATTAGTTACGAGGAGAAGCATTTATGACTCATCTACTCTACTGCGGGAACAAACAGAATCTTGGAAAACCACAATACTCCTCACATCTGGACATCCTGCTCGAGTAACCTTGAAATGTGAATTGTCATTTGCTAAATTTTGGATGTTTGATATATCACGGTAATACGCTAACTTGTCACAACATAATCCTAATCCCGTCAGTCATAATTCATGGTAAAATTTGCGAGGATTTCATTGACTAATCTGGGGCCCCTCTGGGAAACAACAGTATCGTTCAGAGCCGGTGAAAAATGGTTACTAAGTGTGACTTCACCGTGAGTCCTAGTACGGTAGGTGTAAACGGATGGTAACAGAAAAAGCTGTCATAGTGACGAATTCGTCCCAAGCAATGATGCTATTTTATAATCTGATTATCGCGATCGTTAAATCTGGAACCTTCGGCAAGTAGTCTCGGTTCATGTTCAATCCCACACTGTCTAATCCAGCGAGAAAGATTAAAATAACCGCCGACCCGTCTACACAACATTTTTGTTTATTTGTCACCGTGAAATCGTCTGTATAGATACACACAGAGTAGAGTTCATTGGCCGATTCCGTCCGCCCCTCGGGCACATTGTCTATTCTTTAATCTTCACTTCGAATTGTGCCCCTATTCGCCTCTGAAGGTGTCACAAATCTAGACCGGTCTTTATTTGTTTCACAATTAGGGCAAATGGCTGGCTCCCCACCTTGCCTCCGAGCTTGGAATCATTCGAGTCTTTAGCCCGTATGTCATTCATCTGGGTGCCTATGGGCTTTTGGGCAGTCCGGTTCCCGAGACCTGATCCATTTTCACTATCACATGATTGGTCGCACCGAACAAAGGAACTTTAGATTTTTGAACGCAGCTCATAGCCTCACCTAATAGAAGATAAGTTACTGGAGTCCAACTTTCATTGTCCGTTTAGCGTAGCCATAACTACCAGCAACTAGAGGTTTGATGCGACGAAAACGGTCATCTGCAGAAAAATTATACCGCATCACGCAGTGGAACGACCATGTAACACCTGAACTGCGATGTTCTCTACCGATATCAGGACCATTGTCAATCTTAATCGCAGAGTTCCTCCATCAACTGGCAGTTCTCGCGCAGCGTGTACTCACCGCGTGTCTCCCCACCACACCATATTTTGTAATATCTTCTCTCCGGTATGCGACACATCAACCATTTGGGGGCAATATTCGTATAAACCCCATATACCTAGATCTCAGTAAGAAGAAATTATGATGGGTAAACAAAATAACTGTCGTGGTAACAGCATTATATTCACCTTGGCCGGATGCTAATAAAGCAAACCAACAGTAAATGAAGCTGCCTTTACGTTCCCGATGCGTCTTTTGGACAAAATATCCACGGTACTCCGGGAAGCCACACTGTCGGTTGAAGACCCATCCCGGTAGCGGAATTCAATATCTAGGGTTGATTACATTAGTGAGCTTACCAAACTGCGCCTCCCATGACGAAATCCATCAGAGGACTTTAACCTGACCATGTCTGAAGTATTGCAATCAATACGACCATAACACACTCGGCCGTGGAAACAACTGAACCTTGAACCAACCACAATTTAAGTTCCCCATACAGCGACAAACGAGGAGATCCGAGAACAGCTCAAAAGTTAGATTGCACACCAGACCGTATGTACTCGGGGATGAATGGATTGAATGTTTTGACGTTTCAAATTTCCCAGGTAGACCGTGATGAGTTCACGCTCAAGTCACGTGATGCAATCAGGTGCAGCTTCGTGCTGACCTGCGTGGACATGCAACCAACGAGAACGGTGGAACTAAACGATCGCGAGATCCAAATATTCCTTGAGGGCCACTGGACGGAATGTGTTCCACCAGTCGGGATATCTACAATTATGTATCTAAACCTAAGAGCTATAAGCACAATTTGAACATATTTCCTTTCATTGTGGCCTTCTCGTTCTGTTCTTTTGTGTAGCTTGGGTTGGAGTTTGCTATTGTGGGTGATCGAATTCCGTACACTGATTTAAAGTCCAAATCCTGCATGGAATCAAAGGATGATGAAAAAGCGCATCTTACCGGGATGGATCTTCTGGCCTGAGATTTTAGAAAATGCTCGATGAACTCAAGCGTTTCAATACCGTAAAAGGAAGACTAGTCGCCTCAAAGGAGTCCGGTGAAGCCTGAAATGGCCAATATTTGGGAACCAAATTTATTAAACCCCGGAAATTTTGGCTGTTTTTCAGTAGGAACGCCAACGCATTGGTACTCGTTTGGATAAGAAATAAAGCAGCAAAGATTTCATAGTTTTTGTTGTCATATTTGTATTGCTAATCTACAGATTAAAACTGGACTTGCATGTAAATGCAGAAGTGATTGAGGCTTTTTCTTAGCAAGACGTTAGTAAAGAATGACGTGAAATCTGGTATGAACATGAGCTTATTGATTTCTTAAGTTTCCCCTCGAAACATTTTAATTCTTGTATTGATCGCAAACGTGCCCATTCGTTTGACAATTATGAAAACCATATAAAAAAGGCACAGCTGAATGTAAGCATTAGTAACACACTGTATACGTTTTGTCATTTTGACATTTCCCTGGTTGTTTATCACTGTTAACTTCTCGCATTTCACGGCACACAAAGAATATTCATTTGAGAACAAACAGTTTTTAGTTATTCGTACTCATGACAATGCATAACATTAAATATGGTTGGAGATGGATCAAGGGAAATTGTCGGTTTGCAGTCCCATCAGTTCACAACTCTAAGAATGTGTGTCTGTGTGTATGTGTAGTTGATCAATTTGTCACGCGATCAGGTTGTAAACCACTTGTTGGATAGTGGCAAGTGGTTTACAACCTTATCGCGTGACAAATTGATCAACTACACATACACACAGACACATTCTTAGAGTTGTGAACTGATGGGACTGCAAACCGACAATTTCCCTTGATCCATCTCCAACCATATTTAATGTTATGTATTGTCATGAGTACGAATAACTGAAAACGAGATTGTTCGCCACGTTGTATGGTTCTCAATGTGTTCTGTGGGATTTTTCAAACGTTTGGATATCCATTTCCATAACATGATGCTCGAGACATTGTTCCTTTGACTCGCTTTGACGCTTGTTTGGACCTGAAGCCGAAAGGAATGTAAGCGACACGAAGTGACCAGGCAAACCAAATGATCGGGACTGAATGAACCATGATTAAAAAGGGCATACAACAGAAAACTTGGTGGCAAAATGTTCTCCCATGACATACAAGCACGGCTTGACACTTTTGTTCTCTATCTTCACGCCTGCTGTCGTTAATGATATTAAATAGTTAACCAGTGGCCGCTTTTCCATGTGATAATGCATCTCTTCATTCTTGGAATCTAAGCAGAAGATTATTGCTGTTCCACAAACCTGATATCAATCTGTAATATCTCTGTCGTTTTGGAGAAAACTGACCATTTTGGACAATACTTTCTATACAATCTGCTTTGACGCTCAGTTTTGATTTTTTAACATTTGTAAAGCTGATCCAACTGTGAAAGTCATCGATCTCTGAGGGATTCAAACCCAAGCATGGACGTAAACCACACATTTACGAAGCATATGTCCTACCAAGTGATCTACGGGGCCACTTCGAACAGCCTTCGGATATTTGTCCGGCTGCGTTTGTTTTACTGAGCACGCGGTTGTACTGTTTTGCTCTTTGAACAATTCCGTGAGTCTTGATTTCGACTTGCCCATAACTTTCGGCTAATTCTTCTATGGCCTGCTTTCACGTGTATTGCCGTATTGGTACTATTTTGGCACCACGACAATTACAAAACACCTATCGTCTCTGGTCGGTGACTCCAGTGCACTCCATTCTATTGAATGAGTAGACTTGGCCATCCGAGACGTCAGAATTGCTAGGTACACATCCGGCGGTCGTATACGCGTCGTCCTCTACCAGTCCAAGGAATGATGCCAAAAATATTCTGAACTGAATGAGAACATTCTCCTTTTTCATTTGAACACACATGCTCGCAGATTGTAAAGAAATGCACTGTTAGTCAGTGTACCTTACAGTACCCGGGCACAAATGTTCCTTTGGTAAGACATCACGTGTCAGACCTATGTAAGGAAGAACTCAATAAGCCAGGTGAACGTCATTTCAGAGTGGTTTTGGTAATAACTCCAAAAAATTGTGCTATAATTCCGAAATAATTTGGGAAGTGTCGTGTGCAGTGGGCATGGGGCAAGATAATGGGCGACATATCTCGCTGTCTGGTCCCATCTGCATCATAACTGGAGCATTCATGGAGAACATAAAAACGGAAACATTTGATCGAAGTGATGAGAAGAAATTTCAAACACTGTGAATTCGGCGTGTACCTGAGTAGCTATTTTGTGGAATGGTCGGCATGGACCGGTATTTCTCGTCACTGCTATCAATGGTCAAACTCACTTCGACATCCCGATTCCACACATCTTGCCATCAATGAACACAAATCTGGCGATGATTTTCCCGACTGTTACTGTCCTCACGATCTATTCTTTGTGGCATGTGGATTTCATGGTCATCAAAGCAAAACAGAACGCTCCTGTGGGCAACTCGACAGGCGAGTTCCGCTGTACCAATCTGAGCTGATTTCATTGATTTACTAGTTAGTGACTGCATGAGATTAATCACATCGTCTCATCTACGATAGAACATCTTGATTTCACTAAGGGGTTTTACCTTTGTATATTCAGGTGACTAAGATAAAAATGAGGTTGGAAGTTTTGTGACCCAATCCAAATACTGTCACCTATTTCGCAACGACTTTCTCACATTCAGATCAGGTTCACTCCTGATCAGCTTCCTCTGCTTCGAAGAATCAAAACCGTCAAACCGTACAAACTAATCAGAATCATTCGGATGCAAATAAAATATCACCGAAACGACTAATGCAGGAAATCCTCGTTACAGAAAATGGAAAATAAATGTAGACCGGAAGTAATTAAGTTGTTAGGTTGTTTTCAAATGACTACTGTGATATTAACATCGGTTGAATAGTAATAACATCCGATAATCGAACTACTCTGATATTGGATTTGACAACAGCTTGACTCCAATGTCGTTTTTCTCGAAGCACACAAGCACAAGTACACAGACATACGTATAAATATAATTGCATTCATGCAAGCACATCGGAGCATCAGATCACGCTTTGGAAATTCGAGGGCAAGGTCGATTTGACGATAAGCAGAATCGTCCGCGTAACCAGCTATATAAATGTGAAACATTCACTGATGGCAAATGGAACAACGATTTCAAGCTGGACTGACAAAGACAGACGCAGTATACACACAACTTAGCCCCCAGTCATGTTCCGCTTTGGATTGCCGTGCATGGTAGGTTAGACAAAAGCGAGCTTCTATAGCCGAATCTTAGTGTCTGATTGCATTGTTTGTGTTTACTTGTCTGCAATTTGGCAAAGCGGACCAGTGTCAAAGTGATGTGGCCAAAGTAATCTCTCAGTGTCGGTTCAAAGAAAGACAATACGGTAAGTAATCATATTACAATTTATCGGGTTGCGTAGTATCATTCCGTTGGAGATTGCTGGTACATCTTAAAGGTTTACGTGTATCCGCATTTGTAAGAACCCACCAACAGATGTGTCTGCTGCTTTCTGTGTAATTACCAGCAGAAAATTCACGCACGCTTGTGCATGTGTGTGAAAAATTGATCTCATTTTGTCCGTGAGTAAACAGTTGGTTAAAAAAGTCGGTGCGGTCTGCTTGTGTGTGGTCGAGTCGAGTCATACAAAGCTGTGCATTAAATGTCAAAATACATCCGGTTGCATTGCTAATTACTGTGGCTACGTCCACAATCGACTGAAAAAAAGTGTATTCACATTAACTCAGATGATGTAAACGTTTTACTTTTCTTCCTTTTTGAATTCGCAAATATTTCCTCAGTGAGTTGACCATAATTAGACTAAGGAACTGGGACACACTACTCTTTAGACAACTTCTGTTATTGGTCTGAATGTTCGCATAGTCACCCAGTAATTTGATATCGTCTTATCAACTGGGATAAGTGTGAACAGTAGCTTGCCCGTGAACTTCTTTATCTTACAGTCAGTAGCTTCGGAGACCCGATACGTATTGCTTGCATGCATCGAAGGGCAAATATATACTTACCCCGGGTGGGACTAGAAATCAATAATAAAGGGTTCACTGTTAAGCACATGGGGATTTGTTCGAATGTGAATTGAGTGATCTGAGACCGCTGCCTTTGATCACATCCAAACCGCGCCAATGTCCAAGAAATTCGTCAAACCAGAGGTTAGAGTCAACGAGTGCACCAAATTCGTGCAAAATGGGGTTCTTCCGACGAACGCTTTATGGTAGTTTGTAATAAGGGAAAGATTTCGCAATTCGAACTGAGAGCAAGTTCGTTTTTAGTTGTTCACAATGCATGCCAATTCGTAATGACAAATAGGATGCGATAACCGATTTCACGTAGAAGCACAAACATGCACACACAAATCCATATTAGGTCTGGAAACACATGTGAACCATTGCGACTGTAAACCGTCAGCCACGTCTGCCAATATCTTATTTATTAGTATGTATTAGAATGAGTACTGTAAACATTTCGAAACAGTTTCATGCAATTTGCACCTATGTCAATTATGCGTCCATTCCCCACTCCTTTGTTTACTCTGGTTTATCGGTTAACATCCGAATTGGTTATATTTCACTACTCGGCCGAATTTTATGCTTTGTTCAGACTAGAATGGAGCGAAATTCTTGTAATTATTACGTCTGCATGCAGAATATTTTTCCTATCAAAAACCTGCCACGCGCTGCTGTCACTCGTTTCTGTTTTGTCATCGCCTCGATCAGTATCCATAATATGGACACTTGCAGTACATGTCCAATCCAGAACTGTTGACGTTAGCTCGCGGTCCTTCTTGCCTCTTGATTTTGATAACTGTCGTTGACCAAATTTTCACCGTCTACCTCTGTCTTTGCTCTCTTCGTCAACGTTCCTAACTGTTTCATAAATGGATTATTAGGGTCACTGGCACATCCAAACGTTGTTCTCGGTCGTAGTTCAATTCCGTCACATGAGCGACTGGACGGACTCCACCCGATGAGCACGACTGTCATCTGCTTGTCATAAATGATCTGTGTGGATCTGTTCGAGAAGAAGCTCACTGGTCGATTGTTCCCGTCTATTACGCTCATTGTCTCGTTTTTCGTCTCCTTTTCGAGTCATGTCTCCACCCATCCTTGAATTGGTTACACTAATCAGATCACTTTCAATATGTCCACTAACCAGGGTGCACAGCTGATCCCATTTTCACCCGCTGGCTTGAAGAACACCATGTGGTGTTCACCTGATGACGAGGAGGTTTAACAGTCAGTCCTGTTTTCTTGGTATAAGCCAACCTAACCACTCCGGGACTTGTCGTACCGAAACCAAGTTCCCCCGCTTATTTGGCATCCGCTCGCAGTCTCCCCTCGCACCCCTGTTGCCCCTAAAAAACCCTCACTGTCGCACAAACTTAGTTCACATCCGATTCCGTTAGTCTTAGACCGAAGCCGTTTCACTCTGTATCACTATTTCCTTGCACTTCCGTTTCCGCTGTCACCCGCTTTGCAGTGCGTCAGCTGCCGCGCTCAGTTTTGACTTTCATAGTCCTTTCCGCGGTGCAAATTTTTGCAGTAGCTCGTAAGACTACTACGGGCTCATTATCTTCATCGTCTCTTCTTTCTCCCGTAATCAAACAGGTCCGATCATTCAGGCCCTCGGTTTTGATTGTACCAGCCCAATGGAACTCGCCTCTGATCTGGGCTTGGGTCCACCTCATTGCATTTTATAGTCCTATCCAAGTATTCTGCTGGTAAATGCCACCCAAATCGTTAACTATTTTTGAGCTGCTTTATGTGGTATTTGATTCACGTTTTCAATAATGCGCGCTAACAACCTACACTAGGATTTCCGGTAGAAGTACGAGATTCGCAGTTGACTGGTCACTCTCTCACTAAAGGCGAGACTCTTACAGGTACAAATACCTGAGAAGGTGGTTGTTTGTCAGGTTATTCTGATTTCGATCTCTAGTGAATTGCTCAGCGTTTATTGAAAGTCAAATGTCCGATAACCTCGTACGGTTCGAAACAGATGGAAATAGGGGTTGGCAAATCAGCTGTCAATATCTCGTGTCAAAATTATTCATAGTTGACATCTGATTGGCTGATTTACATCTCTTGCGTCTGAAACGTGATCCACCTTGCTCGTGAGAACTTGTTCTTACGCACAACAAGGTGGCTCGAAAGTTCGTGCATTATTTGAAATTCACGATCAGACAGGCAAATGTAGAAAACAATTATCAGAAGGGAAATTTGTTAATACGTAAACGTGAGTATTGCTGACAATGCCAAATGCTTCTGACGTGACCTAGAAGTGAGGCGAAGAAAGCTGTGTGTGGACAGCAACTCGGGGGAATACCTGATTGTTGCCAAAGTGTGAAATCAAAGTGGTGGGAGAGCGAGAGAGTAAACTGACCGATTTTCTAATGCAAATAGCCAAATTTGGTAGCCGGTACTCATTCTTTTCTTACGGACCACATGTGGTGCCGATTTTGAATCATTCGATCATGAAATGAAGGCCTACATTTTGTAAGGATGAATTTTGCTGTTCACGTGTTAAAAATGAAACGTATCGAAATGGGCCGGAACTCGCCCTTTGGTCGCGGAAGTAACTTGAAGGCAAATTGTCTCGATCGGCGTCTGCAAATTTAAAGCGAGAGAAAACACGAAGATGCCGGGAAAAGGTGCTGTCACAGATTCACGGGGCTCTATTATCGATGATGATTCAAGGACAGATTTAGTGTCCATTTTATGACCCATTCGTGCAAGAAAACTGAAGATTGGACTATATACTAAGAAGAGCCTTCTATTTCCAAATCAATGGTGCCATCAATCGTTAGGACAAGCGACGGTTTGTGGGCGAACTCTGGGAATGCACAACCATACAACTGATTATATAATATTCCAACCCACCAGGACCAAATGGTGTAAGGAGTGTACCGAAAAATCGATGCGCCATGTATTGGTTTTTAATTGTGAATGACATAATGTTAATAGCACAGTGTTGTTGGTAGATTTTATTATGAGACAAGCGCACAATAGTTTAGAAAGAGGACTGTGGTCACTCGAATGCTGCCGATTGAGAAATTGATCCACGGTGAGTGAATTCAAAACAGTCACCTTTTCATTTGAAAGATAAAATTTTAATCTCTCAACCGTCGCCGATCTGCGATAGTGAACCAAGGCCAAGCTGAAATTAGGTGATTTACTGAAGAATCAAAATGCATATTTTTTGATCAACATGTCTGTCGCCCATGATTCTCGAACTCACAGTTGTGCATCTCCATTCGATCACCGATCAATTTGTCCGCATTTCTTCACTAATCTATTTTCTTGGTCTCTCTTAAAGGAACCAACTGGAAAAGATGTGCCATAGAAAAATTCGGCGAAAACCGTTTCAAATATTGCTCCAGAGCGCAAAACTACATGAGAGTCTTTAAGCAATCGGAACGCCAAGGGGGAATGGTCGAGTCGGTCGCATCTTCGTCTTGATAAGCTGCTGACAGGAAGCCAACATACTGCACGCTCAGTCGACCTTTCTGTACACAAAAAAACGTCCTAACTTGGTTGTTTATTTCAATAAATCACTTTCAGTACCACCAATTTTCATCTTTGGATTCTCTTTGTGGAATTTGTTGAGCCAAAACAATCAGACTAAATGATCCACTTGCAGCACAGTCTTAAGGACCCAGCAAATTATTGGTTATTTGGTGCGATATTTCACACTACTACTACTACTGCTACTACTACTACTACTACTACTACTACTACCAGTTGTTCGTCTGTGTTAATTATGGCACACAAGATGAACAGTAGACTAAATCACAGTTGAAATACTTTGGATAACAAGTTACTCATACGTCACGTACACGTCAGAAAACAGAATGACCCCGAGTATGCTGTCTGCAAGGGTAGGGCTTATTGACTCATCATAACCCCTACTCCGGGGAAAAATCAACACGCCTGCGGTGAGATCACACAAATGACGTCAGTCGATAGTGGGAACAAAAAAGCCATCTGAGAAAGTCGAGGAATGGTGATGGGTCAAATTAACCAGCTGAAGAATCGAGCAGTGAATACTGATCTTGCGATACTAACATAGACGATTTCGTTTTGACTAGAAACTCACCAGAACCAGTGGGAAAGATAAATCGAATCGTTTGTGGATTGACGAGTCGAAGCTAGAACAGACGTCCTCTTCCCTTTCGTATGTTACTAAACATTGCCGGTCAATTGTGTTTCAGTTTACGACACGAGGCAATGATGTATCCGAGTCACTTTTCTGCTAATTAGCAAATTTCGAAGTCTGCGGCGTATCGTGTTAGTCAGTTGCATCGCTTCGTTTAGGTGATGTAAGAATGTACTTGCAATATTTCAAATGGCATAAACAAAAATGACATAGGGTGCGCAAATTTATTCACCAGTTATGTTGCGTTAAACAAAATACGAATTTCCAATTGGTTTGTGCGACAGTTAAGCATAAAACAAATTAGCCCAGAAAAATGAATCCAACGACAATGTAGATCCGATTTCGGTTGTGACACCTGATTTTTATTATCGGATATTGGTCGAAGTAAATCATACAGCTCCTGAAGACTGATGCCCTAATGCCAAAAATAAAGACAGCTTGATTTACGTATGCGGCGTCGTGCAACGGTAGACTACGGTCAGGATCTGAGACCGGAAGAAACTGCAGTATTACGCGGTTCAGCTGGATCTGATACAGAACTTGAGAAAGAACCACAGTGTTGTCACGCGGTCCGTGTGTTTGAGCTTCGCGTCAATTTAAAGCTCTAATCCAGTGTAATTGATGATATGTGCTTATGTGCTTCGACCAAGTCACGTGCTTCCGAAGCCTGACTGCCCGGGCTGGCCTCAAAGCTCAAAATTCAAATGCCCAGGCTGAACGTGAGATTGGATGCGTAGACGTTAGTTCGCACCCCAAAGATGCACTGCGCAAACCTGAGATCAAGATGTTAATCAGCCAAGGCAGTCAGCCTAGGTTGACGGTAATGTTGAAATCTATCCGGGTTTGGGGACATTTTTGGGGCATGTTGGAGGCATCGTTCAAATCAAAGACTAAAAAAGACAAATAACATGATAGATGACTAACCAGTACGTCTTATCTTGAACTAATTTATATAAATTTCTTTGAAAATTACTACTGAGCACATTGAGAAAACACAAGTTGGCGAACAAGCTCGTTTTCAGTGATTCGTACTCATGCCATTACATCACTATATATATCTTGACAAAATATTTTCACTATAGGAAGGATTGGATTAGTCATTTACAAATATGGGTGGGGAAGGGATTTGTGGTGTTAATTGTTTTGTTGTCTAGGGTTTGTATTGGGACGGGGGGTGGGCCAAGGGAGTTGAAGCGCAACCAC
>LUCM01011581.1:25298-43795 GCA_008360955.1 Fasciolopsis buskii
CAAAATCTCATCGAGGAAAAATTTTAACATGCTATCATACGTTGCTCAGGAATTCGGCTGAAACCCGGTAACAATTTGTCAAAATTCAAGCTTAATATGGGACAGTGGATTTCCCACACAGATTGATTCTATAGGGTATGGAACAAAAAGCGGATCGTATAGAAATAGATAGGCTGTTGGTAAAACTTTGAAAATCACTGTTGTTCGAAACTGCTTGAGAGAGGGCAACGTCATGAACATATTTAAGCAGATGACAAGGGGGAACTAATAGATAAGTCGTTGATGTAAGTAGAGAAAAGAAACGGTGATAGAACAGCACCCTATAGCACGCCTGACTTGTTAATCAACGGTTTTGAAGTTTCACCGTCTATCCGTGTGAATGGGGTTCAGTTAGTAAAGTAACCAGACGGCTATGCTAATAATGGCCTGGGAAACCAAATGTTTTCAGTTTGTGAAGTTGAAGAGACCGTGGGACTGAGTCAAATGCCGACGAATAGTCTAGAAAGGCGCAACGGACAGATTTCATTGATGCGTCTAAGGACTTACAAATGTGGTGAATGAGGGAGGCGACAGCGTCCAAAGTGGACCTGGTAGATTTATAGGCAACCTGAAAAGGGTAGGCAGAAGGATACATAGAAGAACGCATGCGCCTAAGTAGAGCATGCTCCGTCAGTTTAAGATCAGATGTTAAGGTGATGGGACGAAAACGTTTTGCCAAGGCAGTAGATGTGCTAGATTTCTGTATGGGAATAGTGACGTGTCTCCAATAGTCAGGGGTGGAAGATGAGATTAATGATGAGTTGATCAGAGAAGTAATTGCATCGGTTAGAGTCACAGCACCATGCCTTAAGTGAGCTGAAGACAGAGTGTCAGGACCAACACCTGCAGGACAGTCGACAATTGGTTTTATTTAATAGATCGCTTCTATTGGGGTGCGAAACCGAAATTTCAATCCTGAATTACCTGCTACGCATGAGAAAACTTTTTCGCTAGTACGGAAAGAAGCTGATTTACCCGTGTGCATCGATTTTTTCCAATGGGGAAACGTACGGGATTGCAGACTGAGACAGACGAGACGAATCAGCCATCTCTTCATGCGTCCAAAAGAGTGAATTTTCAGCCTTTCACAACGCATTTGTGGATGGAAAATCAGGTTACATATGTACACTTTCAATAAGGAGGCAAATAGGAGAAACGAATTGATGTTCAGCATTCAATCTGGTTCGTGGCTTTCAGATAGCTTTCTTTCGGAAAACACGAGGACAGGTGAGATACGGGAAAACAGAATTTTCATAAATCGATATGCAGAAACATAAGAAATTGAACTTTGAGCTTGTGGCAGATGCTCATGTAGTCGTTCGAAATCCATTGCACAGGGGAGATGAAGCTAAGACCGATCTGGATAACGTTGAAATTATGGATCAGGCGACTACGAGACACGCGGGGGAATTTTGTAAAGCCTGGCTCTTTCCAGAACCGGAAATCAGGCCATATATACCCATAACGACAAATCTGAGTTGTTTATACACATTTGTCTGCAGAACTGGATCACGCAATATTCACATACTCGAAATAGCGATAACAGTACAAAGATAAACGAATTTCAGTCTTCTAATGCCTAGGATCAAACCAACATAAGTCAAGTGAAAAATTTGCACGTTGTCAAAGTTGTTCAAGGTCAAAGCCAAAGACAACCCCGTGAATGGAAAGAAGCCAACAACTGAAGTTGTCACCTAGACTGGTGCAATCTAAACGCGAAGCCAAGTAGTTAGAACTCCATGAAAATGAAGAGGCTTGTTGGGTTCTAGGCCTAAAACGCAACGGTTCTGCAGGTCTAATTTACTACGTGTATCGACATGCAAATTTCCCCAGGATAGTATTCACAAGGCGCATGTTTAGCTGTTGAATTGTCGATTTCACTGGCTTAGCTGCCAGCCACAATTATGACATTTGTCTGCTTTTGTAATTCTGTTTGTTATTCCTTCATAGTTGCCTTAGTGGAGATGTCGGGAATTTATTGGCCTGCACAAAAGTGGCTTCTAATAGACAGCAGTTTTGAAAACAAAAAATAAAATGATATATAAGACAATAATATCGATAGATCACGTGTATCAAACACGGTGAAATCGACTGAGTTTACAAATATTCGAAACAATAACGTCTCCGTTTGATGGTTCTGTGTATTTTCCTTTCCTTGCTGAACGTGGTTGAGCGAATCGCCAGAGTGCAGTGATCCGAATTGCTTAATTATGCATGCCATTGGACCACAAATAGGCCAAATCTAAACAAGTGTCGATCCCGGGAAGGAAAACGTACTAAACTTGCTAAGCCGAGTGTTGTGTCAAATCTGCAAAAGTCATCACCAAGTATGAAACAAGAATTACCAAGGTGGGAATTTAATAATTTGTTATGAAATTCTCTGAGCTCGGTTGCCGTTGTACCTGGAGTTATTCAAGCTACTGACAAGCACTGACCTAAATCCACTCAGAAAATATAGCGTCTAATAGATAACATGACCAATCATCTTTTCAGTCTAGTATTCTTACACCAAACTGACAGCCATTCTCTAAGTCGTTTTCACGCAGGTGATTGCCTGACCATCATGATTTCGAACCAGTATAAAACGATCGGTTCGAAACATCTAAAATCCATCAGTAAGGACAATTTCATCCGCCATATCATTGCAGCATGATAACTTCAGCAAAATTTTATTTACCGTTGCTTCAAGATCACCGAGTTTTTATCGACAATGAACGCAAAAGTTTGAGATTTGCCAGCAGGACATCGTCGTAGACCAAATTGCCAGTCCACACAGTGCTTCATTATCATCCCATTTCTCATTCTCGTGATCGCATTGAGCTGGGGATGCACCTTTAATACAAATTATCCGATAAGCCAATTTCGTACGATAACGGGAAAAGTCTTTAAATGGAGCCACCGTAACAAACGGACTCGATGTTGACTTGAGTAATTCCAACAAAAATCAAATGAGCCAGTTCATAGAAAAAATGCAGCAAAAGTAATAATCCATAAGACAGTACGGACAGGTTTGAAAGCCCCATTATGAGGCAAGTGAGATTCAATTCCAACTTGGTATTTTCAAGCTGCAGAAGAAATAACTGCTTGTACCAGTGCTTACTTGCAAAGCAGACGCTCCTACCGTTATAAAATCTTTAAAAATGAAGTGTCCTGATAATCAAGACGAAACCATGTTATGTAAGTGCAAACCTGTTATACTATTTCTTGCCTTCGTGAGTTACATGAAGATTTCTATGTCAACGAACTCCGAGACAAACAGTCACGTCACATACCGTCTGAGATGGATACAGTTACAACTCAATAAACTCTTGGAAAGTCCGTGCTTTCCGCAATCAAAAAATGAAATGCTGGCAGTTTAAGTGGTGGTGCAATCAGTAATGACCCAAGATATGACAAATGTCTGTCCGAATGTTGCTGACACTCAAGAATGCATTGCACACAAAGTGCAACGAAAAACCCAAGTGAATTATGCATGTGCATAGCTTTTCGCGAATCAAAGTTGTTGGTTTAAAGATGCTATTTAAAAAAGCAAACATGAGTTCCGGAGATGGTGCGGTTTAACCTTATTGCTGAAAAAGTTTTCAAACTCCTCATGTATGAATGGGAGAAAGTGAAGCAATGTGACCGATGGAGTTCTGTTTATCCGCCAGATATGGAAACGAGTATGTTCAAATTTTTCAGCCATGCACTAGATCATATTATTCCAACCGACACCAAGCTTCGGGATTAATGTCTTTATAAATCATCGTAAACGCTGTGACACGTTTACTGTCCATTTTTGCACGTGTTGAACTACGTATAAAACTGCCAGTTCCTTTCGTCCGTCTTCCCCCGGGATCTTCTCTATCCTAAAGTCTCCACTGCAAAGTACAATTGGCTGGTTGTTACTGCGATTTCTACGTAGAATGTGTGGTCATTTGAAAGATGTATATTTTCACGATTTTTTTGTTTTCATTTGAAGAACATCCCGTGACCCAACTCAAATAGAAGCATGATATTTTGCGTCATCTCCGTTTCTAGTTCACGATGTTTATTTATTATTGTTGCTTCATTTGTCATGGAACTTCCGATTAGGCAAAGACGACGTGATTTCCGGCGGCATCAAAATCTCTGATCGTTTTC
Organism: Fasciolopsis buskii; assembly: GCA_008360955.1. Classification (NCBI taxonomy): domain Eukaryota; kingdom Metazoa; phylum Platyhelminthes; class Trematoda; order Plagiorchiida; family Fasciolidae; genus Fasciolopsis; species Fasciolopsis buskii. Next base: position 29,460 of record LUCM01011581.1, read on the forward strand.
CACTCGGTTCAGACATGCACTACGACTTGCTTAATTGATCGATCCATACACAATATTAATGCAAGCCAAAACGTCGGTCTTGTTTTATTGCAGATTGACCGTCGATTATTTGGAAACCAGGTGAATGACGTTTCGACTAGTTGAACAAGACCTGCTTGCTCGCTTGCCTATCGACCGGGTGAACCGGGCGGTGGTGAAAACCGCGAATATGACCGGCTAGATTCTAGTAGGCATGCCCGCCTGCTTGCCGCTTAGCACATCTGAATTGTAAACATTTGCTTACAGTGTGCTTTGCACAGTACAGATGAACACGATCAAAACAACAGGGAAGAAACAACAGCGGGAATAAGAAAAACAAAAGCCAGAATTGGCGCGTTTTTTAACACCGATCTCAAGAATGCATGCAAAACTTTATAGGACAACTCCCAGTTCGACTGCAGCAGGAAAAACAACATAGGAAAATTACAAGTTATTAGACGGAATAGAAGGATGGGTGATATGTGCTAATTAACTTCGTTGAAAATACACTCGTGGTGATCTGGACGAATCCACGCCAGACAACCAAACCTACGAGCAAGCGCTACACTGACCGATACGACACGAACACCACTCGTGTAACCACACTTAGCTGTACATTAAACAGCAGACCTTCCAGATTACCTTTGTAGACCAACTAGGAAATGCGGATATTGGAAGATCAGACAATCATGTCGATCGATGCTAACGACCGAGTCGGTCAGAAAATCTTTTTGACCGCCACTCATGCTTCTAGTTTGGACGGTAGCTCAATAGGTGACAGGCATTTACTCGCTCAAACCTATGCTCACCTACCGTGTGGTGATCTACACTCGGTACCCCCGGTTTGCATCTTTTGTTTCCCGTCATACTAACAGACTGAAAGATAACTGCCTGAAAACTACAGAAAAAGTAGAGATGAGGCCCTAGCCCAAGATTGGCCCGATGCGTCACACTTGCACTCCAACATTGTTCCTTATTGTTTCCCGCTACGTTTGCCGACCTGTTGAACGACCACATATCGCATATTGATCGTGCGCGACTATGTAGCTAACGGTCCTTGAATTGATGTTCCATCGATTGATGTGTACGTTGATTATTCCATGAATCTTAATCCCTACTACCTTCAGATCACTCCATAGACTAGGTCGATTGGACTGCAAGGGTAAATAAATATAATTTGATCGGAACGATAAAAATAATGTTATTATAATGTACATATGTTAATTCATATAATTCATAAAGAACTGTGTTGCATTTCGCAATTGAACGCCTGGTTTCTTTGGAATGTGAAAATCATAACTCACCGATCGTTTGGAATCCGTGAAACTATGTTCTTTCCTTTCAATATCAGTTACAACTATAATTTGGACCTATTTATCTGCACGTTAGTTCGAGGGGATTGCCTATTCTGGGAATATCCACTAGGGCACGTAGTAGTGTCCTGTACGAGTTTTAGCATCCATGCATAAAGCTGTTATCTATCTAAAGAAAACTAGCGTTCGTAGAACACGCTAGGACAGGAAAGGACAACTTGTATGGAAGTATTCTATACCTCGGCCGAGTCGATGCTCCGGAATGACTAAAAGGGAAATCAAGATGCAGTTGGTGTGAAGTGTCGAAAATGATTTCCCGTGTAAACGCAATGAAGGCTTCCATGTACATTGAGATGACACAAAGAATCAGACATTAAACAGAGTAGAAGATCTTTTATGCATCGCGCACCCAAAAGTCGATGCTACGAGTCGGAATTGAACTGCCTGCTGTGCTGTTCACTTTCCTTGAAAAGTAGTCAGTGGGTCTAACTCAGTCACTAAAATCAGTTTAGTTGCTGTGTTACTGAAACAGTGGTTCGTGCAGCACTAGATGTACACTTACGAAATCCGCGTTAGTGAGCCGTAATCACTGTAGGTCGGTGGTAGTGCACCCACACCATAAACGGGAGGACGCTGCTTCGATTCCGCCCAATGGTATTGGGTTTTGGATGCGCAATGTGTGAGTGGACTGCTCATTTTATAAAACATCTGGCTTGTGCTAGCTGGAGAAATAACTTTTCAACTTATTAGGAAAATATGTATGGCTGCTTAAAGATTCTGGTTTGTCGAGAAGTGAGTGTGCTATACTCTCCAAGGCCGATGCGATTAAAAGACAACGAACTTGGTGCACAATTGATGGTAACGCACCAACTGCGGAGCAGTGGTTCGTACATTAGTCAGAACTAGTCGGCAGGACTTCTAACTGAGGTTTGAATGTGAAGCAGCACAGCAAAAAACTGTCTACAAACCTTGTGCTACCAGAACCATGGCAGTAAATGAAAAAAAATCGGGGAAGAAGAGCTTCTGTAGGATGTACATATACGTCGGCTCGCCCAAGCTACTTAACGTCATCGGCTAGCGGTCGTAATACGTGATTCCTGTGTTAATTTTATACTATTCAGTTGCCCAAACCTAGGTAAGGGGTCGTCCTAATTGTCGCACCCAGATCATTTAATTAAAAGATCTGATCTACAAAGTAGCAGTGTGAAACGATGCTCGTAAACCGATAACTCCTAGTCCAGTTTATAAGTCTTACGATCTGGGGCGCACTGTGCTTGCTATTATTTCGTGCCATGCCCTCGGCAAATTGTCAAATACTTTCGTTAATAATCAACGGTCGATCGACTGGGGCATACCTGCCCCAACAGAACACCGAAATGGACTCACTGATGACGAAAATTGGTCAGCCAATCAGGTCCCACCTGACTTCTACGCTTGGCCAGCAGACAGACGCATACGGAAGAGAGACACGGAGTGATAAGAGGGCATGGATAAGATTTACTCATTCACACGGATGGGCATGAATCTACTACCACAAGCGTTGCAACATCCCTATCTGGACTACAGTACTGCAAAGCTCATTTACAGGTCTTGCGATGCAATTTATACAATCACACTACAAGGAGTAACGTCCTCCAGCGGTTACAGCGAAAGCGACAATCTTCTTTGCCCACATACGGCTTCTTGAAAGCAAACAATGGGCTACGGTCGTATTGGCATTTCTACCCCATACTTGATGTACGACTGTAGTGGGGGTGGTATATTCCATGGCCGCCAAGAGGTCACTACACGGGTGGACGGGGACCTGCAACCTTGCCCCTTACACCTCCAGCGGCACATGGAATCACAGGTCACAATGGTGCCACCATCGGATTTACAATATTTTTAGGAAGCGTGCCCACTGGGCGAAGACTAACCAAGCCCTTGGTATTACCATAGCCTGCCTGCGACTGCCTATTCGGTGATTATGGCCCCATCTTACATATAGCTACCGGTCTCTTATCCCCGGTCTGTGCAAGAGCCGGGTAACCAACACCTCTGCACTCCGCACATGTCGAGGCGTGCATGAGGGCCTCCGTCGTTAGGCCTCGTAGATCGGAAAATATGGCAAATTCCGTTGATTTGAGTAGCTTAAAGATCCCAAAGGATGATACACCTTTGGATTCAGATGAGACAGACAAAACGAAAGTAGGTCGTCTAGTCCAAAAAGGAACTTGACATGAAAACGGTTTACAATTGCATTCTTGTTCATGAATTTTTCCATCTGACCGCCAGAATCTAGCTCTCAAAATACCTGTGCCTGATATTTGAGAAATGTAAGAGTCGTCAGGGAGAGTTAGCATCCAGACCCGTAATCTAAGATTCCATCAAAAGTGACGCCCCGGGAACTTCAAATTAATTACACAACTCGTAAGCTAATTTGCCCGGGGGTTTACTGGCTGAGCTTGGTGCTTGGCTCTGAAACATTTCATCAAAAGCCTGAAAGAGAAGACTTCCGAATGGTTGGTCAGCATCTGTGACCACGGATGTTTGATTAGGGTCAACTGCTAAAATTTAAAGATTCTCGCCAGACATGAGTACGGCGAAAGGAAAAAATTATTCGCAGAAATAAACGAATTTGTCAGTTTAATGACGCTGTGCGATTGACGTTGATGACGCCACCAAAATGAGAATCTAGGACGAAAAGATTTGGATGAAAAGTCAATTTTATCATAGGGGTGTGAACAAATAAGCCAACGCGCGTCACCACTTAAAATTGGGATAAACATCGTGATTTCTGTGCAAATTGCGATCACATCCATCCGTAGGATGTTTGTGGAAATCCCAATAAAGAAAACCAAATGACATAGAGACTGTCACCTCATATTACCGTAGCCGAAAGCCACATTTAGGGCACGCTGCCTACCAGTCGGCCGACGATTATTAGATATTTAGTCCTACGCTTTCTTAAACTTCAAAGATTTGGAAAGTTTGAATCAGAATTATCTTTCATTTCGAACAGTCCTATATGTTTTCCGATAGATTCAAATCCATAGAACCAAGTGGCCATGGACGAGAGCTCATCTCAACAGCCTCTTTGTGGCGATTCTCGCCCCATGGGACGTGGATTGTCGAGGAGGGGCGCGAACTAATAATTCATACAATGACCAAACTTCTAGCTTTAAGATTCCCCCTAATCATTCACTCCTCAATAGCGTATGGTCTCTCCATTGTGCTCGCTTTCCTGAACCCATTGCCCCACCTGTTCCGTCGACCTTCAGTATTTCGGCAATGGAGGTTACGTATATTTCCCTTTGTCTACCAGATGTTTTCTCCCTCCAAACTAAGCACTTCTGAACGACGATGATGTTATTGCTGTTACGAGCCTAGAACTAGCCTAGTCCAAAAGTGTGAAAATATACGTCGCCGAGTGAACACCAGCTATCCCACGTACGCAGCGCATGTTGTCCTTATGCCAACGCGAAATCATGCCAGTAATTTTACGGACATGAAACAATGGATTCACGTAAGCGGGCTGACTCATTTGAATGTAAACCTAAGACCAGATTGCCTAAATCATATGGTAAGAAGCATAACAACTAATTACCAGTCGGGTGGTGTGAGACCTTGTGTTATCATTTAATAAGTTTTCCATGTCGACCATTTCATGTACCGACCTCCGGCTTACGAGGTCTTCGCTTTCCCACAAACGGATTCAAACATCTGTACTTCTTTGGAGGAACACCGTCCCATCATATAACGATGTGAATCAGGGTTCACAAGAGAGTGCGGTGACACTTTGTGGCGCAGAGTTGAGATGGTAATGCCGCCACCCCTTCTCTTGTAGTGCAATTGGTCTTAACGCAAACAGCCGGAGTTTTCAACTCAAACAGTAGCGCCATCCGCATTGGAATTTGGCAAGGATTCCGGTAAATATCCATCAGAGGCATTTATGAACTTGCGAGGCATGGAAAGGTACGGAAAATCCGATACATTATGTGGAGAATGCAAACTTGTGAACATAATGCCAGGGACAGTCACGTTGCATGGCGTTATATATGCACATTACAAGCGGGTTGAGAGCAAGCATGGTGTCAACGCAACAATATATAAATGGAATTATACAGAAAATGGAACAATATTAATAATAAACAAGAAACCAATTGTCTTTTTGTGTTTTCACCGCACACATTTGGTGATTAATTTGGTGTTTTCGGTGTTCAGTTAAAAAGTGACGAGTTCTACGGATAGGCTTACACAGCATTCACGCCACTGATGCCGGTTCGCAGCCATGTCTTTTAGCGTCTCTAACTAACAATAATCCTCATCTAGTAGGTTCAAACCGCAGCCAAAGCCGAAAATAACTTCTTCACACCTCCAGGCCAAGTCACAGCCAGACCGCCACGTCGCTCCTTCCGGTTTTGCTTAGCACGTGCAAAAGGAGCATGGAGAGGTGGACGATGGGAAGGCATACGCAAAACGTGTACAAACCACCGAAAGCGATGGACAGCGATTTTCTCAGTTAGGAGACGATCGAACACACGACGACGCACCTGGTCATTGCTCACTCGATGTTCCCACCAGACACAACCAATGTTCCGGCGACATCAGTCGTCGAACACAGAAAGCCGCCGCACATCCTCAACACGAATAGGCTAGGGCTCACTAACGTACAGCAGAGCACTAGGAACTGTGGTGTTGTAAATCCTACCTTTGAGAGAAGGCCGGATGTCATGGCCGAGCCACAAGTGACACAGGTTTGCGAAATCCGTCCCGGATTTCGTATTTTGTGATGTGACCTCCTCCCAAACACCGTCAAGTGAGGCCAGCCTCCCGAGGTACTCGAAGCTACTGACTACTTTTAGCTGATCACCACAACTGATGAGCGCAACCACAGGCTCTTGCCACTCTTGAAAGAAGACCTTGCATTTCGAAGGGACAAAGCACATACCGCACCTGGAGACCTCAATCTTCATGCGATTCAATGCACGTCGAGTTGCATGTACATTTTCACTTAATAGGGTGATAGCATCGGCATAATATAAGTCAAAAACTCTGTTCCTTGAAAGGAGTTCAACTCCACCGTCGAAAAGACCAGATGAAATGCTCTATAGATCATCCTCTATGACAAAGCCGAGTAGAAATGGTGATATGGGGGAGCCTAGCCGTATTCCACTGGAGGCCACGAAAGGTAGCGAAAACTAGTCATAAGCCCTAACCCGACCTGATGTATGACGATATAACTCTTTGGGAGCTGATACATCCTTCTCAAGTATTCCGGTCCTCAATAAACGGCCCCATAGTGCAAATCAATCAACAGAGTCAAAAGCTGCGCGAATTTCCAAGAACACGATGGTCGTTGGCCTTTGGAAAGTAAAACGGTACTGTATGCATTTAGAAACAGCTTGAAAACCAGATCATTAGCGTTTTTTCTAACTCCAATCGATATGCGCATATACAGATATTCAAGAGTATCTTTTATCGGTAGCGAAAACTGTAGTGAATGAATGCGAATGTGCAATATGATACAATTTAGCCGCAATACAGTTATTAGTTCGAAACGGGTAATTTCGAAGGTGGGCCGAAGCGCGGCATAGCCATCCGAAAGATGTGTCACACATCCATAATAACAACCATTGGTCGCACCACATTAGTGACTCATCGCCGACTGAAGCTCTAGCTTCAACAGTAAAAACTATTCTTAACGGACCTTTAATATCTATCATGGTCGTAGTTAAGATGACATCACAATGGGTGGCGAAACCCCGTGACCTAACACCAAGCTCAACGACCATAGTTCTATTTCTAACTTTGCAGATTCAAAAACGATATGGAGTATAACTAAAGCAGACCATTTTGATTTTTACAGCGTTGACTCCGAAATTCGAAGAATGTCGACGACGAGTGAAACATTTTACAAGGTGATTCAAGTAAGATAATTCTGTATTTAAGTTGCGCGAGAGAATGACTATACACAAACACCACCCACTGCAGGTCGTATGGGTGTCAGTCTCCCATATTTTCTAAAACATGATCACACTATTGACGAGGCATAACCAGTAGCATGGATCCATTAAGAAAAATGACGGCCTGACGAGGTGTTGAAATAAAGCTGCATATGGACGAAATAGCATATCACGCGGAGGAAAGATGAAAGGTAACGTGATGGGAATGCGTAAGTTTGTGCGGAGATTGGACACACATTAACTCAACCGGAACACAGGTTGGATGAGTGGAAAAAAACGAACGTTTTCTAGACAGAAGAGTAAGTAAAATTAAAAAGTAAATGATAAACAAATGTGATGCAAGACGATAAGGTAACACTGATAGAACAGTGTAGGCAAAAATTGAACGGGAATAAGCCAAAAAGCACTAGCGTAAGTTAGATTCGGCTTAGATTTTGAATAACAACAGGTTTGGGACCAAGCGAATTACATCAACTAACTAATTCCCATACTTCCAAACAATCGATGAGGAAAGGTACACTGTTCACTCCAGGAGCAGTCGGTGAACCGGGGTCGGTTCGGGTACGTTGTCGAGGCTCATCAACACTCGGATCGGGCGGTGATTTGCTGTCAGTCAGAGATAGCGACGATAATCTAAGAGCTGGTAAAGTGCCACTGAGCACAGGGTTGTCAAACGTGTCCGTGGGTTCACTACGGCCGTACTTCAGTGCCTCATCGAACCAAATTGCATTCCGGCCACTGCGGTATGAAATAAGGGCAGAAAGAAACTAAAACTTGATTTATTCAGGAGAAGTGAGAAAGTTGTATCCATTTGCTACACAAGACGTATGCAGATCGGCATATCGTGGAAGAGAAATATCAAACTTTTTTAAACAACAAAATTAAGAAAAGCCAGAACATTGTTCGGTAGACTATACATTAGAAGAACTCACGCCGAATGTATTAGAAGTAACAAGCTTCAATGCATTACGTAACGGCAAATGGCACTCATGAGTGAGATGTGTTCCGACACCGAAGCATCTTTAAAACGGTACGTGTATCTGCAGACATCAGTGTGGCGTGGAAACGGGGTCCATTATGAAGCAGTATTATTGCTCGCTGTTTCATTTAGCCTATAAGGTTTTCTACAGGAAGCGAATAAGCCGAACAGTTACCACCCGAGAAGCACAATGGGATGCCGTATCTGTTAAGTGCGACCGGGTTTCACTCTGTTAACCTTATCATCAATAATGCAGAACCTTATGTGCACGCGAGCAACGCAGTATGGGTGTGGAGATGGTCCTTGAAATCGGACCAGATCCATTCTGAATAAGTCCGTACGGACAGCTTTTTCATTTGGACGGATAACTATCGAGTCGCTCGAGCGGCGTGGAATGCGTCACAGATGCACCTAGATGGAGATCGCAATGGACCTGGTCAGCTTAAGGAATTTGTTATTATACTTTGGGGATAGCAAAGTTGAGTTCTTGCATGTGCACCATGAACACAGGGTAATTAGAGCGGAGCTTTTATATATATATATATATATATATATATATATATATATATATATATATATATATATATATATATATATATATATATATATATATCGCGGATTCTTATCAATCCCGAAATTCTCTTTGCCAACATTCTGAAAGTTTTAGAACTAACACGTTAAAAAAATGTAATCAAAGAGCACGAATTTGCTTACAGATTTCTCCTTCTACATTTGTTTGTAGACGGCAATAAGGCCAGATGAACAAGAGTGGCATTGTTTGCCAAAGCAAACTAGTCTATACAGGAAAAAACAGTAATATAATGGAATATGAAAACGTCATAAACCTATGTGGATGGGTCTTGGGATTTATGAATACGAAAAATAATTGCAGACTGGGGTTAATCATTCGAGAATCGGCACATTTTACGTTAATTGATAATGATCATTGCTGACCATGAACAAAGGAATTTTTGTTTACGAGGGATCTTGATTTAGATCAAAGACGACGTCATGTCAAGGTCATTCTAGCACTATGTTAATTGCTCATGTTATTAACATGACAGTGAAGCGGTGAGCAGGAAATAGTGAAATTTTTACTGTACTACGAGGGAAAAGAGCTGATTAAAAAACCTAGCCCCATTTAAATTTTTGTTTAAGTGTATCCAGCATTTTAGACTAGAAAATAAGCAGCAATCTGCACACTATTCAATGAATGAATTGCGCTCAACGCACGTGATGGATACAGAAAATCAATCAATTGATAAGTCCGTCAAAATTTTACGTTACTTGTTTCCCTTAATCCTCAGGTAGATATCAGCACCGATATTTCATGCACTTTCGTCCCAATAGGGAGAATATTTAAGTACTTCAACTATCAGCGGATATGGAGTACGGTTAAATCGCGCAATATGGCAAGGAATGTAGCCATCCTGCACAAAAATCAAGCGCATTAATTTGGCGACCCGTAAAATGCTCAAAATTTCTGGCAGGACACTCTTTAAAAACGTCTCGCTTTTTATATCGCTGTAAGTTGTTTACTCTGACGGGGGCTTGTTCAACGGTTCAAAGTAGAAGGCATTATAGACAGGGGTGACCGAAATACTCCCGAAATCTCAAGAAACAGACAACAGAAAAAAACGGCAGATTTTAAAAACAAAGCTCCGTGTTGCACATGCACAAAATTCAGTGAACACATTACAATGGGTAGGTAGTCGCTCTTCAAAAGTTGTGTGAAAGCATGCTTAGGTCTATAGTATTGTTCATATAAAAGCGCATGTATCTTGAAGCTGCCCAAGAAATGTTTGATGCCCCGAAATGATGATTCAATGGGCTACCACATAATGGATAAAAAAGTCGCAGTTCTAAAACTGTCTGGCATACGAGGTAGAAGCAACTTCATACTCGAGTTGCTGGATGCTACATAAAAGTAATAAAAACATTGAGGAATAGTAACGGGCCCATCGATTACCAGCGTTTATCGATGCTATAATCCTAACAACGAATGCTACATTGCAGTGAATAAATGTCACTTTGTTCTTACATGGATCGCCATGAGTCATGGTTGAGTTATAGAGATGGCGGCTAAAACGGTATATCGACTGAATTTCTAACACATTCACCCCGTGATTGCACAACAAATCATACGATTTATTGTTTAGGAGCTTCGTCACTTACTGCTGAATAGAAACTCGGGTATTTTGTTGTCTAAGATGCCAGACTGCACCAGAGATTGTTTATATATATATATATATATATATATATATATATATATATATATATATATATATACATATATATATATATATATACATGCAATCAAATATCTTCCAGTTGATTCCATTTATTATTCACATACAAATTTTTAGTGTGAATATCGAACTTATCCAAAATGTTTCGTGTTCTGACGTGAAAATTTAATGAGAGATATAAACAGTGGATTTTGACGGAGAAATTTAAAAAAAAAAACATGCAATATGAAGTCAAGACAATTTCATACTGCAGCTGCTGGACGTCACATCGAAACGCTCAAGAAATTACGGATGGGTAGTAGCGGGCCCATAGATTGTCGTTCTTTATTTACGTTAAATTTTTAGCAATATATGCGTCAAACTGTTGTGAAGAAATCTCACTTTGTTCACCCTAGCGGACTCATAATGCGTCTTGGATGAAATGAGATATCGACTAAATACCCAGCTTATCTGTTCGTTATATAACTCCAAACTTCACGGTTCATTTCTGAAAAGACTCGCCGATTCTCGCTGAATAAAAGGAATGCAAATCCAAGTCTCCACTCCTTTGTGTTGTTGCCTACGGAAGCGGAACGTGTTTACATGACGCTTGTTGCATGAGGTCCTTGAATAACTGTACTCTGGCTAAGGGGAAAGGGTCTATCTAATCAAACTTCGACTGGGATTCACGCAGAGAAATAGCATCACACACCTGCTTAGAGAATTCATTTGTAAGCTACTGAAAAGATATACTTCCGAATTGGATCAAGTCACAGAAGCGAAAGATCGAGGGTTGATGCGAAAAAACACTGGAAAATTGAACAATGAAGGTTGACACGGTAACGAATTCATTAGGGTAGTGACATACATGCAAATAGGAAAAGAATGATGACTGAATAGAAACACAAGAGCAAACCCAGATTAGTCTCCGTCTCCATGGTAATAAACAAAAATAAGAATGAGGAAAAACATGGAGGTCAAAGATGTCGCAGTCCGTGATGGCTAACAGATGAGGCTGTATACCAGAGTTAAAGGATGGTTACTGGCATACTATCGTTTATAGGTGTTATCGGAATTGACAGCCGAAAGCGATTGGGGCAAAATACCGAAAAACTAACCATTACCTTTGTCCACCAATTTGAAAGTAATCTGCCGAACCTCTCATGAAAAAATCATTCTTTTTCGTCCAGTCATAACGCTGAAATAAAAGATAGAAAATAAAGATTATATTTCTGTCCACAAAAACCTCATCTGTGGCCCAACGATAAGCATTTGCTTCCACCTGAAGAGTGCCCTTGAGAATCACAATTGCAGCTTCTCAGTGGTTCTTTGTAGGTTATTCAACAATGATAGCAGGCTGAGGGAAATCTTGTTCAATCGATTCCAAACCGCTTGTTGTCTAAGTTTACATCAGCAACATGAATACTGTTTAGGAGGAATAAGCATTGGTTAACTTTCTAAGGCATTCAGTATGGAAAACATTCAACAGGCAGGAATCAGCATTACGTGCAAAAAAACCGTTCTATATTATTCATGGCATTCAGATATAGTTAGCGGATTTACCGTTCTATGACACCTTCACTTCATACATTTCACATAATGACGTGCACCTAATGTGCGTGAATGATGCGGTAAGCAACTGTGAGGACTATATGAAAAACCAACATGAAACAAGTCAATGGGGACGTCTACCCATTCAGGAGGGGAGACTTGGCTTAGAGAGACGCTCGACTGGACTAAACGGCACATAAACCGCGTCTCCTTTCGAAGATTTGAGCACTCCTAACTGTTACTGAGAATGATATCTGACCATAATTAAAACGATAACTATGATTAGTCCGGGGCAAAGCTGTTGGACCAATATTAAAACACAGGAAATTCAGCTGGAAAGCACGGATTCAAGTCCAAGATGAGGTGGTGGACATGTACCACTGAGGAGTTCAAAGGAGCAAAATTAGAGTATGTCACAACGAGGCTGCACTTTGATGTGGTGGGACGGCTTGCGTGCCCCCATGACCGAACGAGCTATACAGGATGGCTTATCTCAAGCCGAAGATCCGATCATGGATTACGTACGTCTGTTTGAATCAGACCATGTGTTAGTTTTAATCTGATTTCTGCTGCAGCTCAACGGCCATCGAGGCAGGCAACAAACCCGATTGGCTGTTGAACGCCTGTCTGATTTCAGCTGCTTTTTCGCCAACAAACTGTGAGCCAGAAAACGGTTCGAGGAACTAAGAGCTGCGACGAGAAGCGATGTAGACGAAGAGTGGGATTAAATCAAGCAGGCCTATGCCCATTGCAGAGATTTCACCCGTGGTCCTAGGTCTGGCCTTCGTCAAAGGCACTGGATCTCACAAGGGTCCTTGGGTCTAATGGAAGAAACAGGCCAGATGCCCAGATGCAAGGAAGTGAATAAAGTGCGTCGACAAATGAAAGCTTCTCAGTTGCCCATAAGGTTTAGGCAATGCATCGTGGAAAACTGGTGAGTGAAGGTAGCCGAAGAGATGGAAGCAGCAGACACTTCTGGTAACAGTCAAACACTGTTTAAGCTCATACCGGCGCGCGGCAAACTTCGGATAAAAATGGAGAGCTTATCCATGATAAGCAACAAAGGCTGGACCGTTGGGCAAAGCACTTCAAGGACTAGTTTAGCTGGCCACATGCTAACGTATTTAAGCCGGCGGATGCAGCTAGCTGCAATCCTCGGGAGTTGTTATCACTTTGATCCCCCAACGGAAGTGCGAAGTGCAGTCAAATATTTCGACTTCTGCAGAGGAAAAAAACAGCCGGATTCCCGTCACAGTCACTCGCTCGTCAACACATATTCCTCATTCAAGAAGTTGAAGATTCTGATGGTATAGCCCTAGGTGAAATCCCGTCAGTTCATTACATCCTCCTTATGCCTTCATGATATTTTGGTCACGTTATCGGAGAGCTCTCTCTTACGTCTGTTCGTTAGGGCCGCAGTTCACCTGATTGCTACCCAATTAAAGAAGGGCGCACACGGAGTGACTGTTAGAGATCAACTGTGGGTTGAGTTTAATTCCGATAGTTACTTAGCGGCTGGTTTAGGCTTATCGTAATGCTGCCCAGTTTGACAAACCGATTCGCTGGTAAAGTTGAATATCCAATTTCCGACCAACCCAAGCCGCGATTTTCGTTTCAGATCTGATGGTAGTGCCATCGACTCATATATTCACTCGCTCCTGACAGATACTGTCGAACGCCCGCCACACACACTGGCCGCCCTACTGCTATCGTTAAGGTCTTCCTCGACTTTGAAGAGGCGTGCTTTCGACTCCTGTGGATCTCACTCAGCACCTTATTCATGCCTGCCTCTCTCCACTGGTAGTGACCGATATGCCACAGACGAAGGTTCTGCTGAATCCTGTTGGGATTCATATTGCTACTCGCATATCCTTATCGGTCGCGTGAGGTAGCAATTTTAACTGATAATTGAGGCGGAAAGAGCTCATGTGACCTAGACTACCGCAGGATTGTACTTTCGTGTGCCTTTCCGAATCCACGGACCATGCACGAATGTGCACTAGATAGACTCTCGAGATCGGTGTTCGTCGGTTCGCGCATGCTGCTCGCACCTTCTCAAATTGCTGAAAAGCTGCCTTTTTGCAAGACTGGACGACTGCAATGTCAACTGGTGCCTGATGCGGAGATGAAACTAATGGATTGCTAGACGTTTTCACCTACTTTGGTAGCTTGCCGTGTCGAACGTATGGTAGCTCGGCCCAGTGGAGGTAAACACGGATATCCAAGACTCGAGGCCAGCCATTACGCTGGACTTGGAAGCACTTGCTGGCGTCTGGCCTGAAGTTTCACTGAAGTTTTGCTG
>LUCM01011581.1:44985-147097 GCA_008360955.1 Fasciolopsis buskii
AAGGTCGTGTGTTCTGTGCCGCAGTGCGCGCAGTTCTGTTGTGTGGTTGCGAGACATGCAGTATGCGTGCGAAAGATGTTCGTCGGTTAGAGGTTTTCAATCACCAATGTCTACATAGTATGGCAAGGATTGGATGGAGTGACCGAATGAGTAATGTAGAGGTCAGGAATCCAATACTAGGTGCCAGTTCTGAGAATACCTTACTTCAACGTGTGAAACTTAGTGGACTACGCTGGTTGGGTCACGTGTTGTGTATGGCAAACACTCTTCTACCATACCGTGTCCCATTTTGGGTTCCTTCCACGGAGTGGAGGAAGCCATGTAGAGGTCAGCAGATGATGTGGCAGTGTGGAATGCGAAAATGCACAGCGGACATAGGTAAAGTAGATATCTCGCGTCTTCGTGGTTGGGATCCGAAAGACCCATCAGCTAGCTGGCTGGCGACACTGAAAGACATGGTTGTGAACCGTGAACAGTGGCGATCGTGTTGTCGTTTTTATCAAATCGGAATGATTGAAGGAGTGCGTTTGTACAGTTAGACTATGTTCCATGTGCCGGCTACAGCAGCACTTTATTTTTTCCCGTCTGTTTGGGCAAACTCCCTGTCCTCCTTGGATATTTACTCTTTATATAGAAACGTGTAACTTTAGGGAAAAGGCAGCGACCAGTGAGGTTTGCCTTGCTGTTTAACGCAGAACGATGATGATGATGATGGTGTCTTGCGGGTGTAGGATGGACCGCATGGTGTGCTTCGAATGGCAGGCATCCAAATATCTTCATCAATGCGAAAGAATTCAGTAAGAATTAAGAAACTGGAAATTGAGCAAAGAATATGTCATTGTTCCCCTCACAATTGAGAAAAACAAAGCCGTTTGAGATTTCAGTTCAATAAGGGTGAAGTACAAGAAGTTTCGTGTTTTGTGAATAAAGCGAAGGAATCAAAGACATTTGCGCCACAGTCGACAGACAGGAGTGGTTTGTTAGTTTTTCATCCTTAAAATCAAGCTCATAAACTACGGTAAGAAGAATGAACTGGCTACTTGTTCCGTGATTCTTCATGCTTAAGTTTAACTACGTAGCGACGGAACAGCGATACGCCAGGTCGTGATCTCTTTCGTTCATATGAACCGTTGAGTGATCAAGGCTGACGGAATAACAGAGACTAGGTTACACCAAACAATAGAATTGTGAGGCAAGAATCGAGTTTTAAAAGAGTAATCGTCGGAAAATCATAATACTGGGAAAGGATCCTCAGCAAATCTGTGGCGCACATGAAGACCCTATGCACACACGCACGCAGAAACCAACCTTGAATGCCGGGGCCCAGTGAAATACGCAAGTTTCACCGGTCCCGTAGAAATGTTTGCTGCAATGGATCCGTTCGGATAGAATAGCCCCGAACACAGTGCCCATTGTGTCCCTGATGACCAGGAGCACACCACCGTGGACGTGTTGTGATTTGCGGTACAGTGTGTTCAAACTGTACCCGTCCTGTTCGGTCTTGTAGATTAGACTCAGATTGCATCCGATCCAGTGGGTTGGGAAATAGGCACCGAGCTACACACACGTGAGGGTAGGGTGGTAGAGAACAGTACAAAAACGGGTGTGAAAGTGATGCTCTGGATTCAAGTCCAGAAAAAAAAACGATGAGTGCACAATACGTCGATTTATCTTCAGAATTGAAAAGGAAATGCAGCACAAAAGCAAAAAAATGTGAACATTATGTTTGTGGAAAGAAACTACTGGAACAAAAGGATGTAAGTCGACACCGTCATGTTTTCCCTGTTTTGTGCTTTTGGATCGTTTCGAAACCAGCAACGCGATGAACGCGTGTTTATCATCTACTGCGTTCTAGCTAGAGGCAACGAATAGAATCCAAAAGATGGTATGGCATACAACCAAACTTTACCATGTGGACCGACTATTTTAAGGTGCGTTTCGGTCCAACTTGAGCAATGCATGCAGCGTAAAAGCACTGAAAAGTGAGTAACTTCAGGAACAACTGACTGGAATGCAAGCATACCGCTTGGGTAGATCTAACACGCAAATAAAAATGGGGACTGCATCAATAAACACAAATAGTATTTCCGAAGGGAACGTTTCGCAAGTTATAAAGCGCAAAGGGATTTACAGTGAAACAAGTCAACCCAACTAAGGAAGGACTGCAAAAGAGGATTGTGAGAGAACATTCACGTACGGATCAATTTCCTGGTTCTGTTTTTAAAGAGGAAAGATTGGAAGAGAAAGGAGGAGATATTGAATCTCCGGGAAGAAACATAAACGTAGGAGTAGGTAAATGATGGTTTCAGTCGGAGAAACCATCGAACAAAACTCCAAAGAGTGTATACAAAACAGCAACAGTATGAAAGAGACAAGAAAACAGTTGCAAGATGATCGGCCAATGATTGCAGATTTGATGTGGGCGGATTTGCTATTAGCAGGGTGACCTTGCGTTGAACCGAAATACGAAGGGGAAGGTTTTACCCCATACATGACTGTAGTAAATATATATATATATGTACTCGGCAGTCTGGTAAAAATATCCTGATGTAATAGTAAAAGAATCTGGAATGATTGGAAATTCGTAATCGCATTCTGAACAAAGTTATTCACCACCAAACGTTTTTTGAGGCGAGAACTGTGATCCGTGCATTTATGATCGAAAATTTGCCTACAGCGAGACGCAATGCAGGATACAATCATGATGAAATAACTACTAAAGCAAAGAAATTGTGCCCGGAAGAACGGGTATTTAATGCAGAAGTGGACGATACTTCAGGTATGTTAAGAAATGAATGAAGCCCATGCTTTGGCGAGGTTAAACTTTCTGTCCACCACCGACTTTTCAGTTGAGATCCGGCGGCACAGCACGAAAACTGGCAGAAACAAAACTGTGGAAGGTGACATACGAGATCCCGGGGAGACATAATAAGAAAGTGAGACAATTCAATGTAACCTATTCTAACACCAGAAAAGCAGAGAAAAGTGAAACAGCTTTACTGATAAGACAAATTCTCAAAATTCCAAAGATGACACGGGAGTACGGAATACCAATGTTTTGCAGAAACAAACAGGAAATCTGGATTAATAATTCACATTTGGTCAATTCGATACGTCACGCAAGATGCCACAGAAAGCAAAAAAAACGTCCGCCTAGCTTTTTCGTTATCTATAGACAGAAATCACTTTCCCAGAATAACGTACACTTTCGATCACGAACAACTATGCAACAACAGTGCGCATATTTGCATGCTTGATCATAACTAGACAGAAGCCAGTTCATCACAGACAACGAAGGGGATACGAGTGTCGAATCGATTCTGTACGAGTAAAACAGATAAAACACCTCTTATTCGTGAACTAAATTGATGTTGTGGTGACGTGATAACTCTCACAAGGGAATCTTTGATGGCACATTTTGGCCGATCGATATTCTAACTCGTGCAAAAATGTTATGGGAAAAGCTTTCCAATAGCAAAAACAAAAATTCTGATCACTGTATTACTTCCCTCTTTGAAAGTATGGTGGTATTTTACTTGACGCATGGGATGTGAGTAGTGTGAAAGGGATGTATTCAGCAGTCTGTAAAGTCCCAACGTTATAGAAGAGAATTTGCAGGTATTAAAGCAAATGAAGCACCAACAGGGAAGAGCCTTGCGAAGGGTCGGAAATCGAATTACCCTCATAAGGTAATCCATTCTTTCTATCTTTCCATATGATAGTAATCAATGATACAGCTGGCAACAACATCTAAAACTGCCGAGAAAGGTCAAATAAAGCAACCATTCTATCACTCTTCAAGAAAAAGAACAGATTGATAATAAGAGATTGTAGACCGGGATAGTGTACCAATAAATAAAAAACTACCCGTTACCGTGCGTTATCGTCATTAAATGTCTCGCACCCGTTTGATTCAATTTTATGCCCTTGGTAAACCCTTCGGAATGGTGCGTGAGCGCAACAACGATTGGATAAAACAGCTTAAACGGTTTGATAATTGCCTAACCCAGATGCGATAGTCATTTTCTCTGAGGAAGATGAGAGTGCACTAATAAGGAGCGCCCGTAGCCTGTGACACATTCCATACTCAGAAACCGGAACGGATGAAAAACAGGTCATGAAATGAACAGCTTCCAGATTCTATCCTCCTCCTTCTACGAGGTCTTGGGAAACAATGATAAGGGAAATGCAACAAATCGGTTTGGTTTGGTATTGTAGTTATTTTCAAGAATCGGAAGAGAATTCATCTAGTTTCCTTCCGCGCATACTACAAGTGATTCAATTCGTGCATGATATTTTACCAACAGAATGCAGAGAAAACGACAATGCAGTATGATACTAGAATAGTAAAAGTGGTAAACAGGCTAGTAGAGAAAAGAACAGAATAAAGTTGGCTATTTCGAAATAACACTCACAGCTCGATGAGTTTTTTCGTCATCCATCCAGACAACAGTTCAGTTCAGTTTTTACAACCATTAACACTCCGTCCTTTTCGACTAAAATGCGTGCATCTGGGTATGCCAAAGTCTAACATAATATGAACGGGTTTTGGTTATGGATGCTACTCAAAAGGGGGAAACAGAACGACAAGTAGTCAAAGATCAACTGTACAGAAGAAAGGTTTCGAATGCAAGAACAGCGCCGACTGTCACAATGGGCAATGGCATCTATTGTCTCCGACCGTCGCCTGCGGAGATCTCGTGAATCCCAACTCGGTGGTCCAAATGCACCCACAAGAGCCAGTCCACTGGCTAAATTTTTCACTCTTTTTCCATGTCATCGACTGACTGCCTCAACTTATCTTCCAGCCATTGCCTGGTCCAGAAGACAACGTACAGCAAAGCAGTCGTTCTGTGGGCATGCGAGAAACAAACCCCGATCACATTAACCCATTTTAAAGGCCGAACCCCAGGGGCCAGTACCTAACTTCTAACCTTTGAGTTACTGAGGGAATCCTTCCATCATGTTCTACAGATATTACGAAGACAACGGTGACCGAACACCGAAGATATTCGCGTATCTGGCCTTAACGACAATTTTCTGAGCAACATAGCGGACCACCATTAAGGTTGCTATGTCCAGTCACAGATTAGGAATATAAATATCAGTAGCTTAAGAAAAGATAAGTACATCAGGGACCTAGGATGGATCAGCCAGAATATTGTAACAACGAGGTCTAAAAAACCACACCGAAAAATTGGAACATGCATATGCGCAGTGGTCAGCTGTCCGATTTACAACTAACAATTAATTCAGAGAACAACGCAACATGGCGGACAGGATCTGTTTCATTTACTCTTATCCATGTTAATACACAAAAATAAGTATGAATGATGATAGTAGAGGATATGAAGAGCTCCGGGTTTGATCCCCAGCATCTCTTCCTTTGGCCGAGGACAATCAAACAGATCAAGCGTTCTTCACCGCAACAACAATCCTGGATCCAACGGTCACTTCGGTGAGTGTTGGCAGCTCGTTAACACCCTTGATCTGTTGAGACCTTATGTGGTTTTATGCTGCCCCAAATTTCGGGGTTACGTTTCCCAAAGTGTGTGTGTGTGTGTGTGTGTGTGAGTGTGCGTGGAAGCGATCAGCGTGCCAAATAGTCAAGTAGTTTCATGCAGACTGGAAAATATTTTGGACCAGGCGAGCTTATGGACAAATAGTTTTACATCCTCCAGACGGAGTCATGTTTACCGTTGTGTCAACATAAATAGACATTACTGAAAGCGACCTTAGATGCCGCGTTGTGTTACGCGACCTTTCGAACAGTCAAATTAAATTCAAGTTTCAACAGGAGCCCCGTGGATTTGCGCGCTGCAGCCAACGTCCTCTTGTAAGCAGAAAAAAAGTTGTATATCGGATTTTACCCATGGTTTCCGTGAATTAATATACACGGTCAGGTAAATTCCAACAAATTTGGAATAAAGCAAGTTGGACTACAAAGACTGCAATTAGGACTGAAACGTTCGAATATATCCTATGAACTCTGCACCCCTACGGAAACTTCGAACATTCACCTCCTGCCAGTCTTTTAGGTGAATTTTGTTTTTCAATCGACTTGAACGAACTAGGCCGCAGTTGTGGTTAACGTTAACCCAATGAGCTTGGAATAATTGTGACGAGTTGGATATGTTGGATTCTCAACGATAGGGATGAAACAAGTGACGTCCCCGGCCATCAGACTGCTTAAGCTGTTTGGTAGATCGTACTACTTATACCAAATTTTATTTTTACTTAATAAACATTATTGCTAAAACTCATTTTGTACGTTGTTGTTGCTGCAAGTTATCTGCTCTGGTCAGCTGGTGATATTATATCAGGCGGTAAGTCAGATGTTCATATTTTTTTCTAGTTCGTAATGGAGTGCTTTACATTCGGCAACACTGAACAACAAATGAACCACAATTCGTTTTCAGGTTTGTCCTATTTTTGGCAGTCTTCTTAAATTCTACGAAAATTGTCATCTGGATAATACGAAAAGGCAGAGTAAATTGTTTTATTTACACACACGCATCTGAGACCGAGATATTGGAAGGCTGCTTGTCTTCACGTTTCACCAGGCAACTTGTCAGTGCGTCCGAGTGTTGGATTATAGTTTGCTAACTTTAGGTTAGTCACCACTTGTGTTGGGCATCAACTAGGCTACAAAGACTGTTGTGATTTGACTAGGTAAGTATACACCCACGCGTTGACTTCGCCGCGGATGATTAGCGCACCGAAAGCCGATAGCTCGTAGAAGTACATACATTTCCTGAGTTTGTTCTTATGCCGGAGCGCGACATTAGCTCAGTTGCACGCTCTGCAATCTTCCAACTAGCACTCACGGTGGAATGTGCCGCTGAAGAAGTCGTCTAATAATTGGCCACTGGAACAACAACCTTTAGCTGTATGTAGATTATACCTTTTACACAGGTCTGAATTTTGCTAAATTTGATCGCAATGTTTCTACCTACGTTTCGCTTTTTGTGATCCTTTTGAAGCTATTAAGAATGTGAATTGCAATGTACTTACAACGAAATACAATGTACGTGTTTCAAATCATTCGAAGTACAATTGAACTGACTAAGTTCGGTCCAATTCAACAAATTCGACAAACTAAAGAATAATCACTGCGCGATTAAAACTGAAGTTCATGGGTCCGAATTCTACAAAAAAATTTAGCCGAAAATGAGGATTGGATCGTGCAAACTGGGAAGATGCAAAAATCATCTGCCACCAAGCACTTCGATTTCCGCATAAAGTCGTGGAAGCAAGGAATACGGATAACATTGCGAAGTTCAAAGTGCGCAGACGAAATATGATAATGACCATAAGCGACTTAGTAATCGGAAAAACAAAGACAAATAAGGTGGGTTCCGTGTTGTTTGCACACAGTCCATTAGGAGTGCAGGTTAAACTGTACACAAATTAATATCCGCATAAAATGTTCATTATTGCGCCAGCTCAAGTAAATTACAATAATTCGGGACAAACGATCTGTAAACCAGATCATCAAACCCAGGGCGGAATCGAATGACCCTTGGATCCAAAGAATTTGGATGTTCGTGCTGAACGTTTACCATTTGACTGAAGTGCACATAAGTGAGAAAATTATTATGCATATCCACTGACCGGGGCATTTTCATCGAAGCTAACGACTTTTGCCCTATGCTCAAACATTTCGGTTTGAACTAAAAATAGCATATATATATATATATATATATATATATATTAATGAATATACATCTATCGAAGTAGTAGGCAAAGAGGAAACACTGCATGAATTTCGAGAAACACGATAGCGCTTGCACGTCATAGCATGCCCATAGAGACCCCCAGTTTGACAGCTGCCCAAACCGAAGTAGAGCGTTACCTTACAGAGCTATAGCCGGACTCTTGACCAGAAGGTCCAACCAACAATACGGAACGGTTCGGCACTCTTTCCTTTGTGGGGCCGGTGGTGGACGGTGGGATACGTGATCCGAAGAGCATGGCGTTACACGCGTCGTGTATCGCCCGTGGCGGGCTTGAAAACGATTTAACAACCCCCCTCCGCTTAGGCCGACTATCAAAGAGCAGTCGACCCCATGTAAAGCCCTGAGCATCCACCTTCGTACTTTGTAGCGGGAAATTTTAAACTCATTTCATAATTTTGCCTGGAGAAATCACGAGAAAATTCGAAAGCATTCGTAGTCCTCATCCTCCTGGATTTGAGCAAGTTTGGCAAGTACTAACTGAATGTGCGCAACCGTGGCTGCTAATGCAATGTCATCTTGGGAAGTACCTAGAGAGAACTTGATGGGTTACTTAGGTTTATAATTAACAAGGTTAAAAAGACGTTTGAGTTGCTCAGCTGAAGTTATTTCTTTAGCGGCTGAAAAATTTTACCTTAAGTTAAGTTCAGCATTAGTTATTATTGGCGGTTGGGAATGTTTTCAAGGAGGAGGATTCCAAATTAGTGCCAACATGAATGACGAACTCAAGGTCATTTTAGCAAGCCCCGTTGAACCGTCACTTTGTCTCGGCTGCAACGTGACAAGGAGCTAGCGAAAGCTATTTTTATTAGTACCTTACCATAGGGTAAAAAATCAAACTGTGAACACTTCCGAACTTTGATATTTCACATTAAACACTGACCAGTGCTTTGGAATGATTAAAAAGAACACTTCTATTTTATTTTACGAAAAAGATCGCCAAATTGAAACAACAACGGTGTTGTTTGTGGCATCACTTTCAAAAAACCTTTGTCCTCTACCAATTGGCGGGATTCAGTAAATAAATCTCATTTCTTTTTATAGAAAATGACGAACAGATATGCACTGTCTCGTGTTGGTCAACGTGAATGATGTATTGAACAAGCAAGAAAACGTGAGCGTGCCAAACGTATTCACGAATTGCGTGGTCGATTTGCTTCGCTAACGAGTGCACAATGTATCAACGCTGGCATGAATTCTCGGTGAAGTTTGTTGTGCATGTGACAGAAGTGCAGTATTCATTTCGCCTGATGAATTCAGCTGTAACTGATTACAGGCCCCCAAGTCAAGTGATTCAAATCAGAGGAGAATATTTTGTTTCACACTAAAAGGTGTTCGGAGAGAACTAATAACTGTGCCGAGCATTGCACCGTGCCACGCCCCACTGAAGATTATTAGATTTTTGGCGACGAAGCCATTACTTATTAGTTAATCGTAATTTAATCTCTGAGATCACGATAACTTTTGAGGTGCAGTTAATATAATTCCCTCCTACGGCCTCGGATATCAGGTTGGCGACTTATTATTGCTCTCAAAGAGGCATTGAATGAGCTTACATTTGGTATCGTTTAGAATTATAAATTCAAATGCAGATTCGATGTTTGAAAGACTGAGTGATTAAAGGACCAAGAGCCAACCGATTACTGGACTACATGTAGTTCACCTGATATGCACACATCTCCAAACGCTTCAGTACTGATTGACTGCTCTCACTGGACCCCTCCCAAAGTGCGTCCAAATGACCGTGCGTCCCAAATAACCTCTGCTGAGGAAATACTAGGTACTGCCTTCTCGTTGGAGAGATGTTCCCATTTAAATGCGAGGACGAAGGAGGATGCTTAGAACTTTCCACGGGGTTGACTACTCGCTGGTAGTCGGTCTAAAGGGAGATAGTAAAATCGTTCTCAAAATCCCATAAATCAATCACCTACTTCGGTTCGAGCAACGGGGTAGTATCCAGCTCCCTGAAGAGCCGTGTATTCCGATGGACAACCGATGTTATGACGGTACACGATGGAAGAATTATCGTGTGGTGGACCCTACACAGTTTCTTATTCCTGTTCCTTTCTCAATGTTTCCATTCTTGCCATGGTTCCGATGGCATATGTTCTGTACACAGATTTGTGCAACATAAATATGGTTTTGTGACCAACGATGTCGAGATAAATTACGAAAGACCAAAGACAAACTAGAGTTTTATGAGTTCCAACCTTTAGATACTTTAACAACAACAACAACAACAACAACAACAAGGCTTATTTTATGATTCCAGTTTTCATCGTTTTCATTCTCAACCTGGCAAATATTAAAAAACCGTGAATATCCACCGTTATCTCTATCGACTACAGCCGGTCGTCCTGGTTCTGGTTCAATTTTATCCCGCTCAATTCAGCAAGAGCAAACAAGTAGTCTCTGGCCAGTCAATCCGAATACAGTTAATTAGCCATAACTGAACAATATACCTATATGTGGCACGAAGATCAGGCCACTTTCAAGCATGTCTTTGGGTCAGGGTAAAAGACTGATCCTAACGTTGCTGTCAGGCTTGGACTTCATCACAGTCCTGCCTCCTGTCATTCCTTTGATATTTGACAACCTGATCTGATTTCAGGAAGTAGGATTGTCCAAAACCCAATTTCATATTACAGGCCTTTCTGATCTGCTTCCAACGTTCAACGGAATTTTGGGCATCGGGTTGTCAATATCGGCGCGGAAACATTTGACTGGAAATCAAATCAGATATACCCGACTAGCTACGGCTATCAAAGACAGGTAATTTTTAGATTGGCATGACCACAAACTACATGTGAACAAAAGCTAGCACGAATCGAAACGCGATCCAAATTTACAGGGTATGGAACAAAATTAATAACAATCATCAATTGACTTATCATTGGTGACCAAGGCCAATATGGTCAACCCGAATCCAACACTGAGAATGAGAGAAGGCACCAAGTGAATTGATGTCGTTTTCCGATAAGCATATTCCCAAGAACAAATCGAAATCTATCAAATCCCTCTGGCACTTTGACTGTTTGGAATAGCAAACGTGCCTTCGACATGACTTTCTGTTATATAAGAATAAACAACTTAGGCACTAGAATCATCAGCGGCAATGGCAACACCCATTGAACAAATGTTTCGAAGTGATCGAGACATCCATTAGGAAGGCTTAAACTATTGGGTGCAAACGAGGCATGATGACCAAGCTACGGTGCTGCGGTTGATTGCTCTTGACACCTAAAGAACTGTCCGACTGAACTACATAAAGATGACCGTTGATCGCGATCTAGCCTGACGGTGCACACTTGGCTCTCGTACTTAGGGCGCTCTCAACACTTAAACCAGAATCCGGATCACATCCGAAGAGTAAAACGACAGAAAGAGGTTGTATCTGGGCCAGAAAGAGTGATTGCAGAACCGGGGTTTTGCATACCTGATCTTAAGATGCAGCATACGTCTATTTTAAAAACCCCGACTTCTACTGAGCAAATTTTCGCCCCACCTAGCATGGTGGACAAACAATGGAAGTGACCAGCTGAAGTGGATAGGTTAGCTTAAGCAGCGTCTTTCGACTAATACTACCTTCAGATAAAGCAACCAAACAGCACTATCCCTGGGAACTTAGGTGTAAGAACGGTTTCTCGGATTTTTTACACAAAAGATGCTGGAGATGTTTGGGCGAACGGTACTTCGGGGCTACTCATACCACAGCTTTTCCTTGGGAAACCGAAAAGAGTCTTTGACTCGAGAGTTTCACCCCACCCACAAGGCAATTGGGTGTTAGTTCAGCACAGAAACGAGGCCGAACCATCTTTTACGAAGTTTCCTAACACCTGCTATCTAAGGCTTTTTGATGTTCGTATTTTATTTTGTTTTTATCGACGTGCGAATTACCGTCCCGCGGTTGGCTCAAAACCTTAGCTCAATGTATCCAATGAAGCGGGCGGAATGGAAAGTGGAGCATCCTTAGGCCTAGGACTGCCCGGCTCAGGCGAACGATAGCTACTCGATGAAGTGTGATATATTCTTCCATCGTCAAAATAAACCCTAAGTATTATATTGCATTGCATGATAGACTTCTGCAAGTTGAGAAACTTACGTTTCAGCCCACAGTAAAAGAAAAGAAAATGGACCAATATAAATGACAAAAAAGTTAACACTATCGACGTGTAAGCAGATAAAAGGTGGAAATCGGGTGGAATATTTCTAGTTATGAAAGTCTGGACGTAGCTCTCAATTGTTCTCCTTAATCAGAATGCGTGACAAATTCGGAATGATGGAGGTGGGATAAGTTAAACCGTAAGAACAGCCCACTGAATAACTTTGGAGATGTAAAGTAGGGTACTGGATAAGTGACAAGGAAGTTTAGTTGTTTTTTGAAAACTAGTCTTCCAACTACGGGAGCATATGTACGAGACATTCAGAAGACTCAAGCTTATGGAGAAGACTAGGGGGACCGAATCGAAGGCAGAGAAATAATTCGATAATATATGCCTGACTGACTACACAGAGTTATTCAAACTTTTAGACAAAATCCCAATGAGACCAATGTAACCAGAGTACACCTGTTCGGCTTATATGCGAACTGAAATGGGCGATTAGGGATAGCACGTTGTAAATTTGGCAAAATATCCGAGGTTGTGTTTGGAGAGGAGAACAACTGTCGCAGATTTCATGGGAGCTGGAACAGATCCGGATTTGCTGACAAGTGCAGCTTTAGGACACAAGAAAGAACTTGCTCCCATCACGTCAAGGTGGGGTCTCGTTGAGATGGTCCTCTTTTATGCTAAGAAACTAAGACGGTTTACTAGGAACAATCCCTTTTGTGCAAATGGACTTAAATAATTTAGAATTGAGGGAGAACATCAATTGGGGGAATACGGAGCCATAAACCGCAGTGTTCCTAGCTGGTCATCGAAAAATGCGGCCAGAACGTGCGTCTCGCTTTCGTAATTTTTTTAATCCTAAACCACTCGAAGTCAAGTGTTTGGCTTATTCGTTAAAGCATCTAACGACACAAAACTAAGAAGGAAGGCAGATTATGATTTAATGGCGTTGAAATCACCGGTGAATACGATTTGTGGAGTAGCAATAACGGGATAGACCCAATGGCGGGAGAGAAAAAACAAACTCAGACTAAATCCAATCGGAAAAACTCACATCTTCCAACATATCTTCATTTAGGATGGTGCTTGTGCCTCCATACAGAACAGGCAAAGGAGTGGCGCATTCCATGCTTTCTAAAGCTTCTTCTACCAGAGTGCGGCGATGAAATGAATGACTGGAATCCATCGATGAGGTCATTTCCTGTGCGATAGATACATCGGCATACCAAAGAGGGAGAAAGACAATGAAGGAAAGATCGGGAAGCATCCACGACGAAAGTTTTTGATCAACCAGAGATAAAACAGTTTTCACTATAGAGGCTGCAAATGCGAATGATTGTAGTAAGCGAGATTGCGAAAATTTATCCAGAAATTACCGAGTGAATTGTCTGCCGAAAAATTTTCCGAACACCGACAGGCAGGAATTGATATCACAACTACAGTTCTGTGGCTGAACAGTGAAATCGACACTTGTCATAACTCAATGACTGACGGTCATTGAGATCTTGAACCATGTAAAGTGCTAACTTTCCATCCTTTAGTTTTCAAACTGCATAATGCAGCTACACATCTAGCTTATTGAGAACCACTATCAGCCTAACCACCGCGTACCTACTAAAATCGAAAAAGACTGCATGAATCCAAGCCACACGCGGAGTGCACAACCTTCCCATGGTTCTGAAAGACAAGTGGACGTTGATATTGTGAGTGATCAAGTCATACTAGCCTATCCAAATCGGATCAACAAAGGTCGCGTGTGTTTTAGAATCCGTCGTTAGCTCAAGCGACTTCGGTTCGTCATCTTGACTTCAGCGCAAGCCCATCCCACTTACTCAAGCAAGGAAGATTGAAATGGCCTCTGGCTGATCAATACAAATACTTTTATTTATTAGGTATGATCAAACGGTTTATATCAGGTCAAACAGAGTAAAGTCCATTGGCTGGTTGCTCCCTCGCACCTCACCGACCCATGGTCTCTTCGTTGATCATTTACTTCGAAAGCCGTCCCCCTTTATCTATGAGTTTGTCAAAAATCAAATCATTTTTACTTGTTTCAGAACTGCGGCGAAGAGTCGGTTTCCCACTCTGGTTCCTGACTTGCAATCGCTCAGGGCTTTAGACCGTGCATCATTCACCTGAGTGAAGCCGAGCTTTTCGGAAAACCCTGCTTGCCAGACCTGATCCGTCCACACTGTTACAGGACTCATCGGACCGAAGCAAAGCGCTTTTGCACTTTTGTAACAAGCCTCATCTAACAAGATGTCATACCGAACGGTATTCATATTCAAAAGAAATGTACCCAACAGTCCCGCGGACTCAGTTCGGCTCTGTTCAGCTTGAACAACCACTAATCTTCGACCACAGTGCTCTGACTGTGGTTGCCACTTCACACTGTCGTCTTCTCAAACAGAAAAAGAAGAGGGAATAATGAAGTAACAGGGTGAAAAACCATACAGAAGAAAAAAGGTTCCGGGTTCAAGAGCGCCACAGAGCCATAGCAACTATGGTCCCTTACCAATGCTTCGGGGAACTTAGGATTCTAACTCCATCTACAAGAGCCAGTCTATTGTTTAAAGTTTCCCTACTTTTCAACCGTCACCCACTGACCACCCGAACCACCCTCCAACCGCTACCTAATTCGAAGAACGGTGTACAACGAGGCAAGCGAACTGTGAGCATGCGTCGACCATGTCCCAGTCACAACCAATTTTGATTCAAAGCCTGTCCTAAAGACTGGACCAAAGGACTCAGTATTTTACGCCTAAACTCCGAGTTACTGACAAAATTATCCTATCATATTCTACCAATACCACCGAAACAACGATTTTTAAGCACCGAAAGTCTTCGCACATTATCTGCTCTCAACGGCCATGTGTTTGATCCGTAGAACAATACCGACCTCACTGCCGCCGTGCATACTCGACCACTGACCGATAACCGGATGTCACAACAACACCACAGATGCATGAAATTAGTGAGTACGAATCGGGCCTTCCGTATGCGCGAAGACATTTCATCTGATAAACGAACAAAGGGTAAGATGCAACTAACCAGATAACTAAATCTGTCCACTTCATCCAATTGCTTCCCTGCAAGAACAAGGTTCAGCTTTAAGCCAATCCAGTCCTGCAACATCATTTTACACTTCGAAGATGCAAAACGCATTCCAAGCCTACCTACAGCATTGGTCAAACAATGGAGTTAAACCTCCAAATTATTTGGACCTTCATTCAGTACCACAGCATCGTCTGCATATTGCAAGTCAGACAGGTTCCTGTCTGAATAAATATCACTTCCACTAGGCTCATATCACAATAGAGCTATCTCCATAAACATTTCAATGAGAAAGCTAAACGGGAAAGGTGAAAGAGGGCAACCCTGACGAACACCATTTCTCGTGGCAAATTCAGGTGAAACTTCGCCATAATGGCGAACTCGACTTTGACTACTTGCACACGGAGATTTGATGGGTGAAATGAATTTTTCTGGCACACTCTTCAATGGGAGTCAGCGGAAAAGTACTGTGCGATCGACTGAGTCGAATGTCGCTTTCCAATTAGGAAAGACAAATCGTGGGTCTATGGAATATGTGCCTATGTTCTAAGACCCGTCGCAAAGCGGAAATTTGGTCACTACAACCCCGAACGGGACCCAAACCGGTTTGGTTCTTACGCATGCATCTTTCGTGAGCACTAGATGATCGGCAAAGGATAGTGGTTTTCACATGAGGATCTACCATCTTTCTTGTAAATCAGCACAGCCACCGATTCAAACCATTTCTTGGGAATCTCTTCCCTTTCCTTAATCGATCCCAGGAATTTTCGTTAACTGCGATGTTAACGCTTCGCCACCATCGTTGAAGGATAGCGACAGTCCACCTGGTCCTGTTGGCTTATACCTTTTGAGAAGACCTATCTCCCTGATCACCTTCATTTCGGAGAGAGGGCTGGTATCCACCTGCATTGGTTCATTTGCATGCATAATTGGAGGGTCCACTGGGGTGTGGGACAACTAAACTGCTTCTTAAAGTGTTCTGTTCGATGCGCAAGCCGACGGTCCTGAGAGTGAATCAGTGTCATCGGATTCCTTAATCACCTCGCTTACGTTCGGCTTCCGTGGACCAGTATTCCAAATCAGACAGTAAAGGTTGCAACTATTTCTGATAGCCCCAGCCCTTTCCATCCTCCTACATTTCCCTATCCACCACTGCTCCCGGTCATTTCCCAAACTCCTGGTCAGCTGGCGTCTCAGGGATCTACGCGCTTCATCGCATGTGGCATCCCGGGGGAGGGGGGCGATGGGTCTGAGAACATTCTAAGTGTAATTGAAGTCGAGGATGTCCAGTGTTTCTAAGGTTTACGTGTAAAGAAGTCCTGTGTGGTGGTTGCTGATGAGTGCTGGGATTCCTTGATCTCCTCCCTGTAATAGCTCGGATCGTGAGCACTTTGTTGAGATAACAAACGTACTGGAAGTCCCGATTGAAACTGAGGTCAGCGATTAGTAGCTAGAATCAGCTGTGACCTCAGACTAACCGGGATAGCAAAAGCAAGATTGGACAAAAGCATGATCTGAGCCCACAGGTGTGAACTTGAGTGACAGGTAATCCTGAGCTGATCCTGGCCACCGGTGACGGACAGCAATGTGACCAATCCGAGTCCAAAGCTTTGAATGCGAGGGAGGGCACCAGGTGAGCCGATGTCAATTTGTATGAGAGAAACTGGAGTTCACCAAGAAGAGTCTGTAGTTAGAACAAACCTGGACAAGATGATCTCCATTTTCGATTCGATCAGCTGGGATAGGAAATCGGTCTCCGACGTGCAATTTCGTCTTCACTGAGTAACTAAGTTGAACATTAAAATAACCAGCAACAGTCAAAACGTCCGTTGAACGCACTTCGGATTAATCCGAATAACTTCCGATAGAACTCGTCTTTAACCTCAGGGAGCTGCGATTAACGGGTGCATACGCAGATACGATAAACGGCTGGTACCGGTATGTACCGTTCAACCGAACTGTAAATAAACGAATGTTGACTGGAATGTAGTCTAATAGTGCGCGCTTCGCTTGCATGCTCAGAGTAATCCCAAAGCCAGCCAGACCACGAGCGCTCGAAGCCGGATAACTCGAAAAGCACAGCTTAGGAGGGTGATAACTACCAATTGCATCAGTAAAAACACCAAGGGTTCAGTGCCTGATAGGTCTGAGATTGAAAAGACACGATCCCGTCGGTCGCCATACGCAATTAGCGGTGATTTAGCCGACTGACTTTTGAAGCTTCTCTTAGCAGAAGATAAACTAACGAAAATGTCCCAGGTTCTCCGGGGTCGGTCATTCATAAGGATCCTGGGAAACGGATTACGAAGCAGTGTCTTCCGTGCCGATCAGGAATCCCATTTTACTGGATCGGCAAGTAAAGGGTAAAAGAAAATTTAACGAAATTTATCCGACTTCGTTTTTATAAACCACACGAACAAACAACGGTAATGCTTAGGATATAAAGGATTTACTGCCGAATCAGTAGCCAATAACTCGGTCAACGTCTCTTCTGAAAATTGCTGCACAGTGACTGGAATAAGGGAAAAGATGAGAGACCTATTTAGTAGCAAGGAACATTGCCCACGACACGCCGTAATCTACAAGCTTGTGTTGTCTGGCGCTGCATGAGGCTAACGACGCGAAGACGAACCACGTCTTTCGGTACAGTCAGGGTCCATGCGCGGTCGCTCATTCGGTGAGCCTGATCTCTTTTTGGCCAAAACTAACCATTGATATGACAGGTTTCAACGAAGATGAGCTTTCGAAATCTTTTAGGATTGACTTACTGGATCACGAATGTTTGTGGATTTTACTGCGCACTATTCTTTCCCTTTCCACTAATGGGATTATCGTCAAAAAAGCAGAACACCGTTGTGATCAGCTGAATGCGGACAATTTATATGCTGTGAAATGGCACGGAAAAAACGAATCGCGACGGAATACATGTTAACCGAGTATCGACCCAGTAACAGATAGCGGATGGTTACACAATCATCTAGAAGCAGCCCGCATTACCTGTCGCCAATCCATTAAATTATTGACAGTAACTACGCGAACTCAACCGTCTGGCGCTCGCCGCATCCGGATACACTAAAGCGTGGGCAAGTGTGCGCACACGCAAACGCACACAAACATAGACAAAAACACTGAAAAGTTGTGACAGTCGAAGTAGTCAATCAACAAAAATCAATGCAAAACAAATGGAAGGCGTTGACTCTGCTGACGGAGATTTAAACGAGAAAATGAAGGGACACGAGCTCTGTGGGTTCTCGCTTTTGTTGATGGTGATCCACTCTTGTATTCCTTGATTACAGACCATTACAAAGCCAATAATAACAAGAGCTTATCACATTGGAATAAAGGACTGAAAAACAAAGCTGTCATGGGCGGTAATTCATTCATTAAGGCCATGCACATTTTCACACATTTACTTCATTACGTGATCACCACAGCCAGCCGATGGTGTTGCCGATGCGAGGGATATTGTGTCCCTTCAGAATTAATCCCAATCGTGCACTGGGATCGTTGTAGCTGAGATGCTTCCAATCTACGAACGACAATCACGGGATCGATTATTACATCAACTATCTACTGAGGAAAGTCGACCATTCAAACGTTTTGTAACAAAGCATTTTTGTGTGAAAATTTCCGAAACTTTCTAAAATCGGCTATAATTTAGATATGATATAGTAGAATTCTAATAACCCCGTCAGTTACATCATTCCTAATTTTCTGATTCACAGACTAATATACCGGTTAGTTTATGGAAGTTTTGTGGGTGATGGAGTTCAGTGGACGAGTTACTTGGTCGACCACCAGTAAAAAGACGGTCGTTTTGTGTTTGCCCTTCCCACTAACGGGTGGGCCAGCCACTAGAATTGTGAATTTCGTTCCTGTGAGATTGCCTGGTCAAGAGATTCCAGATGCATTCTTCAGTGTAATGCAAATATGGGGTCCCCAAGGATGCAACAACTATATTACATTGATATGAAACTTGTCATGATGCATTTATATTATCGGGTGAGCATGAAACTCTACCAACATTTTGAAGATTCAAAAAAATGAGGATTAGGTAAAAAGGTTATTCTATGAAAAGACCAAAAGTCATCTTCTACGTGCTGCAATTGTCTTATTGTCAGATTAATCGCCATCGAATTCATACATCGCTTCTCGGGGTTGTCCATGAAAGCCCAAT
Source organism: Fasciolopsis buskii (assembly GCA_008360955.1). Taxonomy (NCBI): domain Eukaryota; kingdom Metazoa; phylum Platyhelminthes; class Trematoda; order Plagiorchiida; family Fasciolidae; genus Fasciolopsis; species Fasciolopsis buskii. Next base: position 64,062 of record LUCM01011581.1, read on the forward strand.
ATGGACATGCAGTTGAAAATAGTCCTATCCACAGCTTGATTCGAATTCCTCATCCACGTAATGCTTTTATCTGGCGCCCACAGTCCTCACAATCATTATTTGATACATTTTAGTAGTAGGAGATTGAATGTTTACATGAAATAATTCACCATGTGATATCATCGCTCAACTCACCATAAAGAAACCATGGAAGCACTATACAGCTGTTTCATCCTTGTTAGGAATCATGAGCAGTGCATATCCACCGCGCCCGAACTGGGACGCGAACCCGGGACGAACGATTCCGGGTCGAACGCCTTAGCCATTACGCTACCGAGAAGGCTCTGAACGGTTTGTTGAACTTCACCACATCATGTTGCATCTATCCGTTACTGATTTGCACGGTTACTGTCCGCTAGCTCAAAGCGATCGACCCCTACTGATAGATGACTTCTCTGCAGGTAGCCTCAGTACAACGAAGGCTTTGGATATGACCTACAGAGCTTGATTCCTAACAAGGATGAAACAGCTGTATAGTGCTTCCANACGGGATCGATTATTACATCAACTATCTACTGAGGAAAGTCGACCATTCAAACGTTTTGTAACAAAGCATTTTTGTGTGAAAATTTCCGAAACTTTCTAAAATCGGCTATAATTTAGATATGATATAGTAGAATTCTAATAACCCCGTCAGTTACATCATTCCTAATTTTCTGATTCACAGACTAATATACCGGTTAGTTTATGGAAGTTTTGTGGGTGATGGAGTTCAGTGGACGAGTTACTTGGTCGACCACCAGTAAAAAGACGGTCGTTTTGTGTTTGCCCTTCCCACTAACGGGTGGGCCAGCCACTAGAATTGTGAATTTCGTTCCTGTGAGATTGCCTGGTCAAGAGATTCCAGATGCATTCTTCAGTGTAATGCAAATATGGGGTCCCCAAGGATGCAACAACTATATTACATTGATATGAAACTTGTCATGATGCATTTATATTATCGGGTGAGCATGAAACTCTACCAACATTTTGAAGATTCAAAAAAATGAGGATTAGGTAAAAAGGTTATTCTATGAAAAGACCAAAAGTCATCTTCTACGTGCTGCAATTGTCTTATTGTCAGATTAATCGCCATCGAATTCATACATCGCTTCTCGGGGTTGTCCATGAAAGCCCAATATGGACATGCAGTTGAAAATAGTCCTATCCACAGCTTGATTCGAATTCCTCATCCACGTAATGCTTTTATCTGGCGCCCACAGTCCTCACAATCATTATTTGATACATTTTAGTAGTAGGAGATTGAATGTTTACATGAAATAATTCACCATGTGATATCATCGCTCAACTCACCATAAAGAAACCATGGAAGCACTATACAGCTGTTTCATCCTTGTTAGGAATCATGAGCAGTGCATATCCACCGCGCCCGAACTGGGACGCGAACCCGGGACGAACGATTCCGGGTCGAACGCCTTAGCCATTACGCTACCGAGAAGGCTCTGAACGGTTTGTTGAACTTCACCACATCATGTTGCATCTATCCGTTACTGATTTGCACGGTTACTGTCCGCTAGCTCAAAGCGATCGACCCCTACTGATAGATGACTTCTCTGCAGGTAGCCTCAGTACAACGAAGGCTTTGGATATGACCTACAGAGCTTGATTCCTAACAAGGATGAAACAGCTGTATAGTGCTTCCACGGTTTCTTTATGGTGAGTTGAGCGATGATATCATATGGTGAATTATTTCATGTAAACAATCATTACTGCTCGTTTACTTCGTTTCTGAATAGCCAGTGCGAAAGAGTAACCATGAAAACCAGAGCAGACCAGTGCGCAGTTAGCGGTTGTCAATACAGAAGCTGAATCAGTCACTTTAAAAGATGAAAGCATAATTTTCCGGCGAAAAGTCTGATCTTGAAATAGGAAACGCTTGTTTGGAACTAATAAGTGATCAGCCAATGTTAGCTAAAATGGAGTTAGTCAGAAGGTTAAGCTTACCAAAAGGCATGACAGAAGGTTTCGATGTCGCTCATTACTAAGGCTGTGTAACTACAAAATGCGTTTCAGCGTCTATGATGAGGGCCATTATTTGTGGGCAAATGAAAGCCTCATACCTAAAAATTTAAGAGTTGTCTTCTTGAAGAAAATAGTCCCCATCGTAATATAGTGCTTTTTTATTCAAGAGTGCAACGCCTGACGCAACCAAAGTAAATGAAGTAATCTAGACAGAATAGGGTAAAATGTCCCAGTGCTTACCCGTACTGTTATTGTCAACATTTTGAAGTCAGTCACATTCAGGGAATTTGCTTAAACGTAATTATCTTCCTAAAACTTGATTACGGTTTGGGACTGTTTCGCAAACAGATTGACAAAGGAATCGATGGTATTTATCATTACGTGCCGAACATGTGCGCAACGGGTATGAAATCGCCTACACGTCTCGATTTCATTTAATCCGCCTTCTGCGTACACGAACACGGTGGAATCATTGTTGCACATCAGACCGCTCCCCCTGGTATTTTCTTAAATTTCTGCATGCCACCAACAGTGTCACCTAAACAATACGCTGCAACCGTTCGATTGCCTTCAGTCCAAACTTCAGTGCCCCCAACCACCGTGGCAAGCTACGGCCACCCGAGCGAGTAGCTGGTGAGTTGTCTATTCGTGAACAGCACCGGGGATCTGAGCCACAATGAAACGCCTAGGCCAACGAATTTTTCCCCAAGGTCAAAATGACTGATCATCTGATTTGCCGTGCCAATGCATTCGAACGATCGACGCGTGTTAGCATCATTCGTGCGCAAATGTTTCTGCCGATGGACGACTAACGACCATAGCTGCGCGAGTGAACACGTCGATCACTGCTATAATTTCGGAGCACTGTAAGGTTACGTCATGAACTAGTACACTGAATGACTGGAAGTCATGTTTCAGATAGAGTAAACGAAATGAGAATTCACAGTACATGGTACACCAAGTAAAATAACAGGTCGTATGATGAAAAAGTTCACCGTGGACCGACGCGACGGACTAACTTACTACTGCCAACGTATGTAGAACAGCAGGTCGAACTTCAGTCGTCGGGCATTCTGCCGTGTCGTTGGGGTAGTTTAGGTTGCTAGTTTTCAAATTCGGTTTAATGATTAGAATTTCGGATGATACGGTACTCTCACAGAAATTTCGGTAGCTCGATGGGAGTTCATGCTTGGTCAACAGCATAAAGCTAACACATCAAACACCTCATGCCAATGCAGCGCGATCACCATATCTAACCATTAACATCACCGGTAGGCCAGCTCATACTCCTTATTTGAACCCCATTGTGAGTGTCAAAATTGAAACAGGCTTAGATAAATTGAAGATTCTTCGGCATCACCCACGAACTGAAGTCTAAGATTTTCATTAAACCCTGGAAATTATAAATGTTGATGGCGGAATGACATGTTCCAGCAACTTCTAGCAAACGCTATAGCACCTAGTCACCATTATCACCATCGTTTAGTGTCACCTAAGGATTGCTTTCGGTCGGGGATAAAAGGGCGTGCACAAATTACTTCGCATCCTAGGGACACATGAGTCGAAATATGATTCGTGTTGTGGTATCGAAATCTGAATCCATATACAATACAGCAGAAATATTCCCATGGAATTTAACATTGGTAATGTTACCTAGCAAGTGAATGAACCACGACCGTCAGAAAAGAACATGGACTATATGGCAACATTTAGTCGTCCATAATCGTGGTTTCACGGCAAATCCAATTGGGATGGATCATTCTATTATGCAAGTTAGATCACGGCAACAAACCCGAATCCAAACAGATCGGGTAAATTTACCCCCATAATGCTACCGACAAGAATACGAGTAGTCCCGTGCGGAGTGCAACTCAGATGAGAAGAAAAAATCTCCGATTATTTTTCTACACTTTACAGGACATGCAGCACAAGCGACCACGAAAAATCCCCAGGAAAATGCGCTAAAAGCATTTTGAGCGATAGACAAAGATAATCAATTTAGTTTTGGGAGATGTTTATGGCCGTATTTCACTCACTCGAAATGATGCACCAGCTGGGTTGTGATTAGCATCAGCTGGCGAGTGTGAACTATTGTCCATATCTTTCATCATGATGCTGCTGCTACCGACACCGTTACGAAGCAGGAAGGCAAAAACTTCCGGGATTCTGATCAGAAAATAAACATAGGATGGCCTCGGTGAACGGAGCAGGAAAAGAATCGATGCAGAAAGAAAATGTAATTAGAGAAATAAAATTTGTTTTTAGCAATCTATGAACGCTATCTTTGATAGAGCAGAATCAACCAGGGACATCGAATAGAACAAGCTGTTCATAAAGCAGGGTATCGAGATCGTACGGCGGCGGGACGTTAAATCTGCGACCAAGTAAGACAGCAATATGAACTCGTCAGTGAAAACAGGTCACTGGTGACCTCAACAACGTTGGTTGGATTGCCGCCACACCGGAAAAGATTGTACCATAGCAATAACATAAAAAGATTTATTCCGATAGACCAAAATACTGGCAATGGGAACATGCAACACTTATCAGAATACAGATTTAGCGCCAGTAGAACCTTGGGAAAAGATGAAGACGATAAGTGGGAAACAGAAGAAAAGAAACAATGCAGGGTTCATCACACGTGTTAGTTATTCAAAGCTCAATTCACATCACCCATCGTTTAAGCTGCTGTTGATGTTCTACTCAACTATCCAGATCGAAAAACGGGATTGACTTAAAAGCCCAAACCCGGGCCACTTCAGACCCACTGACTGATCTTGTGGTTACCATTCCAAACAGTTTTGAATTTGGTAAAGTGGGTCGCATCACACCCCTTGAGAAAGAGAATACCATTAATAATGAGGAATTAGCTACTGATTGCACGTTGGTTCTATTGGATCGTCTGTACAATTGAACATTGGCGTCTGTCAGATAATGGGGGAAAATAAGCAGTAAAGGATAGTGACAAACGATTAAACGGAACTTGTTCACGTAAAGTGAGATGCGCCAAAATTTCAGCCTGAGACTCACTAGCTTAAGATTATCTTGATATCCTTCTATTCATTCTCAGGATATACTTGCAAGGGTACACAGACACTAAGTAATGCGTAACAGACTTTTAATTTGATTCAGACGTTGAATGAGCGGTTGTAGCCGAAGAATATGGAAATAATTACTTGCTTAGCTCTCTTGAAGCTACACCGCAAGAACATTTACTAACCTGCCGTTTACTCACTGCAAAAAATGCTGCAATTACCCGATCAGTTGCAACCGAAAAATATTTCGGTGATATACCTCTTAACTGGATCAACTATGGCAATGGTATTCTGTTTCCTCAATAAATAACGCGCTTCATAGCTAAATGTCTGTGGGTTAGGAATTAATAAAGCCAACGTGTACAACGGCTAAGCTCTAACTGCTTGGGTAAACCGAAGAGAGTAACATATGCGAATACTATAGCTAAAATCAAACAAGGTTATTCCCTAAATTTGAACGACTTGTACAGCCCCATTTTAGTGCTACGTCCAGTTATCGCGTTTTGATACAATTCAGGCACCGATATATAAACTCTGAGCACCAAATGATCGAAAAACATTTGCTCGTCCAAATCCGTAGAGAATAACAGGTTTATCGGTTTTCGTATAGCTTGCCGAACTACGGAACGCTGCAATGCATTGAGATCCGTTTACGGGCGTGCTTGATAAACAACTGAGAACTGTCCTAATTACTTTCATGAGAGGTTTTAGAAGATGAGTGACTAACCATGGGTTGGTGATCGGTATGATCAGCTGGCCAATAAGATAAACCAAAGGGAAGCAAGATCTATCGCGACTGTTTAATATCAAATTAATTTCGCCTTTTCTCATTTTTCACTTCCCGGTTTCTCATTTCAAAGTGATAATTTCTGAGTTCAATCATAAAATGGTACAAAGAACAATGTCTCTCAAGGACACAGAAGACTATGAACATTTTGTTGTCGGGCCGTGTTCGATATGTCACGGACATTTGCGGTATATTTTAGACAGTGACTACCAAAAGAAAACCCACCATGTGTTCGACAGTGCCGCTGCTGAACTGTAGCACTTCAGTCAATGAATGTGAATCGACCTTAGCCACCGCTAACCACCAACATAATGGGTGTATGTCTATCCCTTAACTGCAAACATGCCGGTTAAGAAAGCTAGCTAATACCAAAAATTAAAATGGGTCAATCAGAATGATGTTGAGTAAGATCATCAAGGGTTTTCATCACGAACGTCCAAAAACGTTTTAAGAGCATAGGGAAAGGGACTGAAACTTTAATACACTTCAGTGAGAGGAACAAATCAGAGAATCTACGCCGCGTGGGCTAACTCAAAACATTCAAGGGCTGATACCTTCCATAGATCGTTAAGGCTGCGTCTAGATTCGAACTCAGGGTCTAAAATATCGGATCCCAAACCGTATTTATGCAGAGGAACAATACTACCTCGATTGGTGATGAAACGTTTGCGATCTAAACGCTCAGCGATGAGAACCTCACGAAGGCCATTGAGAATTTGCCGGTGATTATCCGAAACAACTCAGACGGACGATGTCATGCGATGGCTACATCCAGTATTTTAGATTTCAAGCGACAAACAGGCGACAACTGGATTTGCCGGCAATCAGAATTGCGAAAAAGTCAATTGGTGAAGTTACAAAATTGACTATATATGTGTGTATATATATATACGAGAGAGAGACAACGAAAGTGGAAATACAAAATACGGTCATAAAAAGAGCGCAGTTTTTGTTTTCACTATGCGCATTTCGATGTTTTGTTTGTTTGTCTTGTTTTCAAGGGACATTACAGATCAGAAAAACCGCGTAACATTCGCGTCGCTGACTTTCATCCAGAGCCAAATCACTCAACGTCTTTAACTAACGGCACTCCTCGTTTCTTAGGTCAAACTAAGAAGGTGCGATGTACCAACCGATGTCAAAACTGAAGCAAGTTCTACATATTCCTATCCCAAAGCGTAACCTGGTCACCTCATCGATCCTTCAAGCCTAGTCCAGCACGTGCAACAGCACAAGAAGGCAAATGATGAGTAGCCTAATGTAAAACGTGTCCAGGCCACCGAAGGTGATGCAGTGCAACTACTTCGATCGGACGACGACTATCAGTACCGTACATACGACGATGCAATTCACCATTGCTCACTTGATGTTCTCACCAGACTCCAGCAAAGAATCGGAAACCTCGGCGGTCGAACTCAGAGTGCAGCTGAGTAGCCTCAACGTGGAGCGGCCGAGTTTCGCACCGTAAGGAACACGTCGCACCGTAGCACTATACACCCTCGCCTTGAGGAAGAGCCGTATGTCAAGGCGAGGCCAGAGGTGTTGCTATTCATGACGTACCTTTAGCTGTAATCAAGCTCCCGAGATGCTAAAGTTACTTCTAACTGGTCGCCTGTAAGGATGAGTGTCGGAATAGGCTTCCGCCAGTCCTGAAGAAGTACTTTACAATTCGAAGGTGCAAAGCATATGCGGAAACTGAATACATCGATGATCAAGCAATTTAAAGTGTTGGACCCTGAGCAGTCACATAGCAATACGATACTATCCGCATACACCAAGTCGAGAACCCTGTTCTCCATAGTCCGGTCGATTTGACAAAGCATACTGTAACCCATCCTGTGGGATGAAGTTGAGAAGAAACAAGGAGGGCAGCCCTGTCGTACCTCACTGGAGATGACGAAATGTGGCGAAAGCAGGCCATTAACCCAATATGCCCGGATGTATGGTGGTACAAACCTTTGGGAACTGACACATTTCAGGTCTTAGTGCTTTAACAGACAATGCAGACGAAACGATGGAGTCGAAGGCCGCGTGAGTCTCCGAGAACTCAGTGATCCTTGGTCTTTGAAAAGCATAACGGTGGTCTATTAGCTGTCAGAGGAAAACTTAGTCGATCCATCCACAACCGGTGGTGAAGCTAGCCTGTTACTCGCACGTATTGTGCACCCTGCGAAGAAGGACAGATGTTAACAGCGTAGAAGGAATTGAGATCAGGCTTTTTATGGTTAGTGCAATCACTAGGGAATCCCCTCTCAAAGATAAGGGATTACTGTTGGGGAGCCCAAAATCAAACATGGAAATATCCCGGTAAATAACATCAATCAATCTGTTGGCAAGTGATTTGTTGACATCAACCAATAACAAGCCCGCATATTCCATACAACAGTTCAATCATAAAAAAGTGTCATTAAACCAGACGTTTCCTACCACATCCACCAAAGGCTGATAACGTACTGCTTATTTCTGACACCAGCCAATCAGCCGTTGATACATTTTCATGCAATTCACCCAATCGCATTAGTTGAGTTGGACCGTTAGTAAAAACGGCGTGGTTGTGCTTTCTCCTCTTAAGGTGTTTGATCTATTGCTGACTGTGAATATAGTTTCTGTAACTGCTCGAGGTTATTCCACCTCAGGAATTGGACGATCCATGAGTCTGATCGGGTAAAAATCCGAAGGTATATGCGCTTACACGACAACCGTAATAAATTCCCACTTACAAAGAAGGGACCCGTTCAGATTACCAGACCTTGGAAGAACAGAATGCGTAGTCCTTAGACAAGCCCCATTCCATCATCTTTGGAGAGAGATGAGGAAAAGTCATTAAAGCCCGGAGCTTTATAACTTTCAAGAGCTTGAATGTTTTTGCGGGTTGCCGCCTCGGAAGATAGATCTGTAGGGACTGACCACGGGCAGAGCCGGAAAGGCTGAAAAAATTTGACGTTGAACGCAAGTTAAAATATGCATTAAGCCAGTCCTCCCATCGTACAAATCGAAGTCGTTCATTGTGACTGGGCAAATTGTCAACAAAGCAGATCCATCCGAAGATTCGAGTGAGGTCAAACAGCTTAGGGGAATTTCTCGCGGTAACGTCACGCATCATCTTTGATGTTTGTTGAGGCTACCAAAATTCAAATAGACCTGCAGTAAGTTCGTGTCCTTTTAATAACCGTACCTCTTTGTGGTCGCGACCAGCCAGGAGAGACGGGCGTAGGTCAATAAGGTGCAGGGACAGGGAATCCAGGGTGTCTAGATGTGCCTGATCAGACCACAGCTAAGACATTCTTATTAGGCGATCAATGCCGGCTGCTGCTATCAGAGTGGACCAGTTCACGCTTCTCCGCTAGCACGTTGCGGAAAGTCGAAAGACTAGTTTGATCGTACAGCTTCCTGCAATTTAACCACCGTTGCAACGTGCATTTTGAATTTCCGAAGCACATTAAGATGCAGACTAACGTATGGTCAAGGGCGAAGAAAGTACTGTAAGACAATCGGCAATCTTTTATGCAGCCCGCCATTTGTGGCCTATAGAAATATGCCCAATCTGGGTCCACTGCTGCTTCGAACAGGACGGACTCCAGGTAGCGTATCGGCAAACAGTACATCTGAAAGTCGTACCAGCAAGAAACAAGTGATAACAGGGCCAAAATACGTCCGCCGTTTCCCAACGACAGGCATCGGGAATAAAACGGCACCGAAATTTAAATTGGACGAATACAGCTGACCTACTCTAGCAAACGTCTTATGAAGCAGCTATTGATAGATGTTCCCAATCACATTTGTACAATGTGTAGGTCTATATGTCGAAACGAGAAACAAACAGCGTTTACCAGAAAGGCGACTGCTCACTTTGCAGGAACCTCTAAGTTCCGTTGCATAGAACTGGCTGTTGATTAGGATCCAATCAAACAGTATAACCCCAACCCTCACGTTGGGAGCAATGCCGAAGGCAGCGAAACCAAAAGCACCACCCTCAGAGTTCCCAGAACAGCGTAAATGAAACTTTATGGAACGATCGGAAGTGCCTCCATCGAATGGTCAAAGATACAAGACTAAAATGAATCAGACAATGATGAACAAGGTGAAGGGTACGACCGAGAGCGATCACCTCACAAAATTTTCGATCGGTCGTAGGTCACGGATTTTGTTGTCACATGGTTGCATCTTCGAAGCCCAATACAAACGACTCAGACCAATCAGAACTGGAACTGGACCTTACATGAGAGAACGACCGAAAGCTCATAAACCTGATATCCAGTCGAGGTCTATTTTGCACACACAGAAACCGGTGGATCAAAAGCTGGCATGATGGCAAGTGGATAGCTTAGATTCGATCCGTAGTCCTGACATCCCATTGCGTAAGACCTTTCAAATAGCTAATATGATGAAGTATTTCGTACAAGCTTCTAGCAAGGTGCTTCTTATCAATGTAGATTTTCTTTCCACGAGCGTGCCATTTCATATAGCACACGATTCTATTTTATCTGTTCACTAAACACTTCACCTTTCATACCCGTTGACTATTTACACGAGCTTATTATATAATGTTTTAAGGATACTCAATTTGATTTTGAAGGCACCGCATACAGATACATCAACGCTGTGGCAGTGGTAGCCCATTAGATTTAATATTAGGCGGTTTTTGAGCAATTACAGAAATGGATCTAAATGATTGTATCTACATATCGGCTCGATACAGACGCGACGTACATGATATTCTTATTTTTATGGACCCTATAAATTCTATCAATGTTTTGGACCTATGGATCAGACCAATTCGATATTTTAGTTATTCATTAAGAGGCCAGCGATCGTTATAATATCTTAGATGGTAAACTGACGAACCAACTGAATAGGACGACACAACGGTCTATCCACAGACGACTGTCACAACGAGACTACACATTGACGTGGTGTGACGGCTTGCGTGCCCCCATGACCGAACGAGCTATACAGGATGGCTTATCTCAAGCCGAAGATCCGATCACCCCTGGAAGATCAATGGATGGAGGCCTGACGAAGTAGTCCCCTGGTCCTCCAAGTCGCGGGTTGATCTGAGTTAGTGGCTCACTCAGAAAAACGAGTGAAAAAACAATTGACCGAAGTGGATGGGCTTCCATTCAGCCATGCCCCGCTGCTTTGCGGTCAGGTTCTTGTCAGAACCAAAGGCTTTGGTTGAGAACCTTAATCATTCTAGTGCTTAGCGGCTGAACCCCTAGTAATACCGGACCATCAATCCCCTTGAGTTACACGCCTACAAATAATTCCATACTGCATCGGTCATCGCGCACAATAATCAGGACCGCGCTGCCAATTGCATCAAGCGCAGGTGGGGTGGGTAGTGATTAGTATGGTACTGCCTTCTTTTATTCAACCTGTCTTTTGTTTCTCCAGCCCAATCTCTTTATACCTTCTGCCTACACATAGTGTCCCCATCGATAACATGCCCAACAGGCCAACAGGCCAAATGGCGTGTTCAGCTCTGACAATGGATTCATTTTCGATTGATGTCCGCTGCGTCAGAAAAACACGAATTCAGGATTCGAGTAGAGTAATTCAACTAACTGCGCCTAATATCTCGTCAACGTGGTGCAGGAATAGACTTAGGTGAGAATGCTGAAACAGCTCTTTTAGACTGGATGCCGATTAACATTCGCCTGTGCGTCCACAGAATGTAGGAATCAATCGGCGTCCAGAAGGATAGTAGTGTTAAGCGTAGTTTATTTGTCATTTCAGCAAAGGCCCAAGAGACTGCAGCACTAACACACAAAAAGACGAGTTTTGACGAACTTTTATTCGGAAGAGCAAAGGTTCTGACATTAGAGTGATGGCAGGTGATTTTATTGCACAAGTTGGAAAACTGAGTGCATCGCAATCCGGTTTAGGTGGTCAGCGTGCCTTGTCTGCGCAGCGAACCGATAGGAGGGAAGGCTTCTCCAATTCTGTGCAGACAAAAACTTATTCCTGTCTAGCACGAAATTCTGTTGAACTTCGTCATAGACGAGATGATGCACGATGCTAAAGGATATCTCCGGGATGTAAGAGTCGAACTGGGAAATGGAGGAAGCTGTTATATACATTACGCAGACGACGTTGTGCCTTTCCGAATCCGCGGACCATGCACAATGTGTACTAAACAGACTCTCGAGATCGGTTGCTCGGTTCGGCATGTGTTTCGCACCTTCAAAGTGCAAAGCACAAAGTGCTGTTACAGGACTGGACGAGAGCAGTCCCGAACTTGGTACTGGATGGAGAGGAGCTAATGATTTGGACCATTCCACATACCGTGGCAGCTGCTTGTCGAACGACGGCAGCTCGACAGTAGAAGCAAACAGGCATTTCAAAGGCTCGAGCGGCGTAGACTGAACTGAAGCACTTGTGGAGTTGGCCTGATATTTCACAGAAGTTGAAAGGTCGTGTGTACTGTGCCGCGTTGCACCTAATTCAGTCCTGTGGTTGCGAGACGTGGAGTATGCGTGCGAGAGATGTTCGTCGGTTAGAGGTTTTCAATCACCGATGTCTACACAGTATGGCTAGGATTGGATGGAGTGACCGAATGAGTAATGTAGAGGTCAGGAATCCAATACTAGGTGCCAGTTCTGAGAATACCTTACTTCAACGTATGAAACTTAGTGGACTACGCTGGTTGGGTCACGTGTTGTGTATGGCAAACACTCTTCTATCATACCGTACCCTATTTCGGGTTTCTCCCAAGGAATGGAAGAAACCGTGTGGAGGTCAGCAGATGATGTGGCAGCGTGGAGTGCGAAAATGCACAGGGGACTTAGGTAAAGTAGATGTCTCACGTCTTCGTGGTTGGGGTCCGAAAGACCCATCAGCTAGCTGGCTGGCGACACTGAAAGATGTGGCTGTGAATCGTGAACAGTGGCGATCGTGTTTTCGTTTTCTATCGAATCGGAATGATTGAAAGAGTGCGGTTATACAGTTAGACTATGTTCCATGTGCTGGCTGCAGCAGTATTTTTATCTTTTCCCATCTGTGTAGGTCCACTCCCTGTTCCCCTTGGATATTCACTATTTTTATAGAGATGTATAACTCTGGGGTAAGGCAGCGATCAGTGTGGTTTGCGATGCTGCTGGTGATGATGACGATGATCCACAGAAGAGGTGACATGGAGTCGTCAGTGTTTATACTTCGCCAGCTTCCCACCAATAGGATACAAACGTGGTTTGGGGAGAAATCTTTGTCACCGCGCCAGGTATATTTGCTCACCTGGCGCTCTCCATCACACTGAGGGTTTAAATCAGGGCTCAGAAACATCAACCGCACAGACCATTAGCAAGTAATTGTGGGCCTTAGGTCATTATTGCGAGATGAGACTACGACCTGGTTTCAAAAGTGCAAAGGCGCTCTGTTTCGGTATGATCAGTCATGTGGCAGTGAGGATGGATCCAGTTCGGAAAAAAGAACCGTCCAACAAACCCGCCAGCAGTCAGGTGAATGACGCACGTCCTAAAGACATAAATGACCGCAAACCATAAGGCCAAGTGGGGAGCCAACCGTTAGTCCTTACTGTGAAACAGAAAAAGCGGTCCAGTTTTCCTGACACGTCTAAAGACGAACAAGGACGGCGTGTGAAGGGAGAATGAAAGAAATAATCTGCCTGCGGGACAATCAGCCAATTAACGTTATCCTGTGTGGACCAATTAAAAAGGTGTGACTAGGACAAATAAGAAAAATTGTCATGTTAAGAGGCCAGAGGCCGTTTGATCATCCTCGCTTGATTAAGCGGGCTGAAACTGGGCTAAAGTCGAGACAACCGACTGAAGGCGCTAGAGACGGCGACAGAGATAAACGAGATTTCAAAATGTCAGCGAAAGAAGCATCGGTCCCTGACTTACCGCTCTATACCTTGCCGCCTACGGTGACTTGTGCTGCACTTGCGAACTCGTTGAACTACACACAAGTCGCTGAATGTGTGACTGACATTGCTTGGACTGACGTACCACCGAGTGGCTTGTGCATCGTTTATTTCATGACCCTTCGAACTTTGTACATCCAAAAAGGATGGATTTTCGGCTTAATTTTCATCAGACCATCCCATGGACTTGTCCTCGTGAATTGGAGGCGTCTATGAATTTGATTGTAACTGGCCTACTCTAAGTTAAGGAGCGGTACCGTTGAATTCTGTACAGTGAATGTTGTTCATGAATGGGTCATGAAGAGCTTTAGTGAACGGCTTAAATAGACACCAAATGTTGTTTGGCCGTGATAGACGTAACTCTAACCGCCTAGGGTTCGTAACAAATATGGTGTTCGGTACGCTTGGGTTTCAAGGTAGGCAGATGAGTACAGAGTAGTAAATGAAGCACTGGGGTGCAAAGCAAATCACAGCCAAGTAAGAGAGGTGTAAAAAAAGAAGCACCAGAAAAAGTCGACTATAAGAGGTAAATTCCACCACCACCAGATGATATAACAATTTGAAGCAACCCAACTACTTACTATGATTGATTAAATTGGAATTAATTTGGTTCCAGTCATGATTGCTGGTTATCTTGAATTAGCGCATTGGATCTCCGAGGTCACGGAGAAAATGGCCTCCACCGTGGCATGCAATAAGGGACTTCATTTTCATCACCATCGGCATTCGGCATTAAGCAACAAGGTAAGCCAAACTGAACGTTGACTTTTACTCACGGTTATGTATTGATATGGGAAGAATAAATCTATGAAGGGGGGTCATCGAGTGGACCTATAGATGTGGTAAAAGAATCCGATAAAAGTCAACGCACGGAATACAGTTCAAGTATTCTGATTCGACAAAAAGTGACACAATCACCACTGTTCACGGTTCGTGTAATGTCTAAAGTCAACTGGTTGATGGGTTTTTTGGACCCTTTCCACGAAGAAGTGAGAACGTACGATACTTAAGTTTGCTGTACACCTCAATTCACGCTGCTACGTCAGCTGCTGACCTCCACGTGGATTTTTCTACTCCGTGAGAAGAACAGAAAGGAGCACGGTATGGCAGACGCCTTGTTCGTCATACGCAACACGTGACTCAAGCAACAAAGTCTACCAAGTTGCACACGCCACCGTAGAATGTTCTCGGAACTGGCGCCTAAAACTAGGTTTCTAACATGCGCATTACTCACGAGTTCATTTCTTCCGCCATAGGGACACTATTTCAACATCGGTGATCGAAATCTTCAGCACAAAGGCAACATGTCGCGCAATTATGCAGCTGATCGAGAGCACCGCGGCGTGGTGAACATGATCTTACAACTTCAGTGAAATATCAGGCCGACGCCACAAGTGCCACAATCTAGCGTACACCGCTCGAGCCATAGATGAACGAGGGTTCAACTCTACTGTTGTGCTGCCATTCTTAGTCAAGCGGCTGCGCAGGTAAGTGAAGTGGTCAGCAGTCGTTAGGTCCTATCCACTCAGTATTATGTTTGGTACCACGGGCGTTCAGTCTTGTAGCGGCACTTTAAACTTCGAAGGTGCAAAACATCCCAAAAAGAGCTACAGTTCTCGCCAATCTGTCTAGTGCATGTTGCGCATGTTTCGCAGATTCGAACAGACACTGGAAGTCATCTGCTTAATTTAGCTCACAAAGCTTCCTCTATCAGAGAGTTCGACGCCCATATCCTAAGGACCTCCTTAAAGCGACCTCTATGGAGGGACGGAAGTTAGTTTAATTACACTACTAAAATCCTGAATCCGTGTTTCACTGACGCAGCAGACATCGATCGAAAGCGGATCTATTGTCAGAGATAAACAGGCCTGTTTGCAACCGCGCATTGAAGTGTGCACATTGAAGGAACCGAGATTCAGAGGCTGACGAGGCTTGAGAAAATGTGAGCTAACAGATTGAAAACACACCACTACACTATTTGACATTGAGCCGTTGCGAGTATCGGGCATGTTATCAGTGGGGACAATATGGATAGGCAGTGGGGGTAAAGAGATTGGGTTGGAGACAGAACAAGCAGGTTGAATAAAAGAGAGGGAACTCTGAGCAGTAGCATACTTACTACTACCCACCCCCATTTGCGCCCGATGCAATGGGCAGTGCGGTCTTGATTATCGTGCAGTATGGGATTATTTGTAGGCAGAGTAGATGGATACTGCTAGGGAGTCTAACCACTAAGCAGAAGGACGATTAGGATTCTTAATCAAAGCCTTTGGTCCTAACAAGAACCTGTCAGCAAGGTACCCAAATGACATTGTATCTCAAAGAGTTTCAGATGTACTAGGCAATCAGGATATTCAGCCCCCTCCGGAAGGTGCATGAACAGACCAATGAGTTACCGATTCTCGATGGGTTACTAGGTCACCTAAGGCAAAGCCCTACTTTGGTCTGGACAAACGGATAGTAGTACCCAGCCTACTGAGGAACCATGAATCCCGATATACAACCGATGATGAGGAGGTGAAGAATGGACGGATTAGCATGTTTAGTGAACCATACGCAATATTTATTTCTCCTTTCCTTTCCCTTGATCAGTTCCGATGGGACATTATCGGTAAGCAAATTACTGATATATATATATATATATACTTATTGCAGAATTTTCCAAAGAACCAAGTTCGCGGTTGTCTGGATTATTCACCTTGATCAATGGAAGCAACCGGAGACGTGCGGCTATAAAGATCCTCACCAAAACAAACATGAATTCTAACGTAGCGAACAAAGCGGTCGCTTTGAATTAGTATCTAGGACATACCAACTTCTTCGGTAGTGAGGAAACTGGCAGTCGACAAGGCCAAAAGGATACATTGACATTTGGTCATATTAGACCTGGTAAAGAACCGTCAGAAATATCCCTGGAACCGTGGGTGATATTGTGTCAGCGCTTCAATCTGAAAAAATAGTCCACTTTTATGCAAACACGCACTCACGTATTCAGTGGCGTAACACTCATTTTTCCATTGCTTTTCCTAAATCGATTTTTTTCCGGGGGGGGTAATCAAAACAACAGTAGGATATGTTCATTTCCTATCCACCTAATCAATGTCACTACCTAAGACTGCAGTTTAGAACAACGAGACGGTAATCATAAAATAACAGTCATGTTGAATGAAGTAAGGACCTCAGTGATTATAGACCATCCATTTTGTGGAGCGAGCGTGAAGGGCAAAAAAGAAACCACGAAGCATTGCAGGCAATAAGTAAAAAGTTGCCCAAAGCTTCTCAGAAGCAAAGAATCAGTCCCTTGGATATTACTGTTCAACAGATATAGGTGCAAGTAGTCCTAGGTTCGATTATCATTACATTACCATTAGGGAAAATGGAAAACGCAAGAAAGAACATTGGAGAGCCTGCCCGGTAGCGTAATGGCTGAGGCGTTCGACTCGAACTCGTTCATCCCGGGTTCGCTTCCCAGTTCGGGCACGGTGGACGTGCACTGCTGATGATTTCTAACAATGATGAAACAACTGCTTCCATTGTTTCATAGTCGTGAGTTGAGCGATGATATTACGTGGTGAATTATTTCATGAAGACATAAAATATATATGGGCACTTGGACTGACTTACTCTTCGGTCGCGATAAGAAAAATGTGCTCTTTCCTCGGCTCGTCGTTTCTCGCGAACTGGGTGAGGCGGAGATACAGGGTTTTGGGCGGACTGTCGTGGCCAGCGTTTGGTTTATCCACTGTGGGAGATGATTCACCTGATTCAGATGGTTTCGCTGGAGTCGGAGTGTCGGTCACGCATTCGATGGGATCTTTGGAATCGAGTGCCTTGGAATCGTTGACCGGGACTGAGTGGGAAACCTCAGGCTTGGAGGGTGAGGCGTTTACTATTACGGGAACACAATCAGTTGAACAAGATTCCTGGGGAGAACATCCAGGAGCAAAGTGACTCTGTTCCGTTGCCGGATTCGAGGGTGCTGCATGATTCTGATGAGGAATATCTGGTTCAACATCTGTTAGGATGTGAACAGCGGTTCAAAAGTGCGAGAAAATGAAAAAATAGACTGGGACGCACATAAATCAGCATTTACTTAGCGATCAATGAACACTACGCATACATTAGGAAAATGTGGTCCAATAATTCTAGGTAAGGTTTGGTACTGGAAAAATTGAGCCGTCTTACCTCCGTCTGTAACAGATGGAATTCCTTGTAAATCGTCACACGGCGATTCTGCTTCAGCATCATCCAATGGGTCCGTCGAAATTTCCAAATCTTCCGGATAAGATGATGTACGCCCATTCGTACCCGCTCGGCTGGAAGAAATAGTATCATCTGAGGGACTAAATGATAGGGAGGAGATAGAGATTAAGAACAAGAAAGGCAAACAGTGAGACTTAACTAGGCTTGCATTTTAGGATAAAGTGGAGTACGAAATGTGAGCATGGGGTAGGGCTTCCAATCAACCCATTCTAGCAGAAACGTTATATTTTGAGTATGCAAAACACTTCTAACATGGCTAAAATGTGGTTGAGGTTATCTGTGAAAACTTGCAGTTTATTGTGCTTCACTCACGAGCCCCACAAGCAGTGAATGGGTAAATGAGAAGAGCACCACTTCTGATTTAGTGGACTGTCGTGCCCCTTGAAGTATTCTCCAATTCTTTGGTTCTCAGCAGTTGCCCAAATCTAACCAGTGGTTCCGCGAAACTGAGACATGAATCGGAGACCACACTCCGGAAAACCACTCGACAAGCGAGCTAAAACCAGATTAAGACCAAAAATCTTGATGAGATGCCGTCCAGCATGCGAATACGAATAGTCCCTAATAGGCGGATGAGATCTGTTGAATACAACGGCCACCAAGGGGAATCGCCCAATTAACAAGTTGCATGGACCCTTGGGTTGCAGATCGCTCCTCCGAAGGGCGAATGAACTCCTAGTGAGCCACCAGCAACCATGCACTAAGATCACTTCGGACGCACTGAGCGCCCCAGATTGGCAGACTACCAGCAATAGGCGTATAAACCATTTGTACTGAGCATTTTGGTGCCTGGTAGGTCGAAGTCGGTTGTGCACCTAGAACGTCATTTCGCAGGCTCTTCCCAAGTATCTCCACGGATCTCATTTTTAAAGTTTACTCTCATCAAGCTAGTGCCCTCCCCCCGGTAAGCGACACACCCTGTGATTCATCTCAGTGGCCGAAGTGACCCAGGCAAGGACAGGGAATGTAAACATAGACACAAAGTCCCGCATACATGTACTCTATTGAAACGTGACAACTCTTTTGGATAGAGGAATCCAAAATACCTCCGAGCTTTCTACTATTGTGGATTGATAAGGCTCGTCTATCCGAAGTGCGCTTATCCAATGTTGGCATTCCATTTACTCAAGTCCCCCAGTCGAACGCACCCTACAGTGGACCAGAAGGCAATTGTACGCTTTATGGTGTTCCTCCTTATATTAGCAGTCGAGATCAGACATGGCAGATCCATTGGGAATGGCTTTTGCAGGACTTAAGCCACAATCAGCATCGTTCAGCGTTAAACACCGAGGCAAACCTCACTGGTCGCTGCCTTGCCCCAGAGTTATACATCTCTATAAAAATAGTGAATATCCAAGGGGAACAGGGAGTGGACCTACACAGATGGGAAAAGATAAAAATACTGCTGCAGCCAGCACATGGAACATAGTCTAACTGTATAACCGCACTCTTTCAATCATTCCGATTCGATAGAAAACGAAAACACGATCGCCACTGTTCACGATTCACAGCCACATCTTTCAGTGTCGCCAGCCAGCTAGCTGATGGGTCTTTCGGACCCCAACCACGAAGACGTGAGACATCTACTTTACCTAAGTCCCCTGTGCATTTTCGCACTCCACGCTGCCACATCATCTGCTGACCTCCACACGGTTTCTTCCATTCCTTGGGAGAAACCCGAAATAGGGTACGGTATGATAGAAGAGTGTTTGCCATACACAACACGTGACCCAACCAGCGTAGTCCACTAAGTTTCATACGTTGAAGTAAGGTATTCTCAGAACTGGCACCTAGTATTGGATTCCTGACCTCTACATTACTCATTCGGTCACTCCATCCAATCCTAGCCATACTGTGTAGACATCGGTGATTGAAAACCTCTAACCGACGAACATCTCTCGCACGCATACTCCACGTCTCGCAACCACAGGACGGAATTAGGCGCAATGCGGTACAACACACACGACCTTTCAACTTCTGTGAAATATCAGGCCAACTCCACAAGTGCTTCAGTCCAGCGTAAGCTGCCCGATCCTTCGATATACGTGCATTTAACTCCACTCACGAGCTACCATCGTTCGACACACAGTTATCAAGGTATGTGAAACGGCCTACAACCGTTAGGTCCTCTCCACTCACCACCAAGGTCGGCACTGCTACCGTCTAGTCTTATAACAGCACTTTGCACTTTGAAGGTGCAAAGCACATGTGAAATCGAGCGACCGATCGCGAGTCCATCTAGTGCCCGTCGTGCATTGTCCGCAGACTCGAAAAGGCACACAACGTCATCTATGTAGTCTAGGTTACATAGCTTCCCTCCATTTCTCAGTTCGATTCGTACGTCCCGGAGATATCCTAAAGTACCTTTCATCACCTCATCCACAACCAAGTTGAACAACAACGGAGAGATGGGACACCCTTGTCGAACGCCATTAGTCGTTCCGAATAAACTTGATAGTTCACCGTATACCCTCTCGCGACCATAGGTATGCAAGTACAATGATCCCAACAGGTTCACGAACTTCGTTGGCATACCACTCCAGTGGAGAGCACTGAATAGTGCTGGTAGATCCACGGAGTCGAAAGCACCTTTCAAGTCCAGGAAGACTACGATCGTAGGGCGCCAGTGTGTGTGGCGCGTTTCGAGTATCTGTCGGAGAGTGAATATCTGGTCGATGCAACCTCGATCTGAACGAAATCCGGCCTGTTGGTCGTGGATATTACTTTCGCGAATCGGTGTCAAACGGCGCAGCATTATCGAAGCTAACACCCTAGTAACTATCGGAATTAAACTAATCCCACGTTGATTGCTACAGTCACTCCGTGTGCCCTTCTTCAAGATGGGTACAATCAGTGACTCGCCCTACGATAACGGGATACGCTCCTTGTTCCAAATATCATGAAGCAAGGAGGTAAGTGATTTTACCTCTTTCGCATTTGGTTGTCTTTATACTTGAATGTAATTTACCTGGATAATGGAGTTCTTTATTACGTGGTTATCAGCCGGTTTGTTCTTTGTGGAGTCGCCCCTCCTCACTTGCCAAGCCCAGCTTGTTATGCATCTTTATTAAGCGCCGATTAGGTCTTATCATTTGGTACAGCCATCCCATCCAGTTAACTTTGCTTCTTTGACACATCCTGTTTTGGTATGTTTGCGTCCCCTCTGAGATTTTTGTCTGAGTGAAACCTTCTCTATGATGAGTGGGAACGAGGCAAAATAAAAGTTGGCATCCATGTTGCTTCAGTGATTCAGCTCCTCACTCGATCTATCGTGACTGTTTCTCTCGGAGCTAGAGCTTCGGCGCCTGATTGCAACCACCACCTAAATTTGAATCCACCATAACTTGAGGTGTTTCGATTACGCTCAAATGCACGTAGATTCACCGCTCGTTTTCGTCGCTTGGGGAGCTCGCGTCCGTCCTTCAAGAGCCTCTCTGATATAGTGAGATCCTTGGTTTAACAAGCATGACCTTTTTGGAGAAATTCTAAAGGTGCTCAAGACAAGCGGTCATTACGGTTCCTAAGAAACCTAGACCCGATCGTAAAGGGCCGTTCTAAAACCAGACACGCAGAAAGAGTAAAAGACAATATTCCTGACTACCTAAAATTTCACACGACACATCAGTCTAGTGAAGTTTATGCGAGCAGCAACATGGGAATGAAAGAGAAGGGCGAAGATGTGTGTGAGTGGTAAAAATAAACCGAAAGCGACAGAAATTCAAGGTTATCCAGGTAGGTGACCAGCTGTCGGATGTCATTACTCAACAGAGAAAATGAACGTGAATGCAGGACTTACTCGACCGGAATGGACTCAGGAAGCCGCCGCAACGTGGACATGGAAGCCAGCAGATCCAACGGGACGCATAAACCCAGTTCCAGTATTTCTTTGGGGATATGTGGTACAGTGGATGTTGGAGAGTGTGGACTGACCGTTGGGCTACTGATGTTAACACTGGTGGCAGAGGGTAAAGGAGAGGATAGCTCGTCGACAACGGTGTCAGTGGGAATCCCGGCTGTTACCGCCGTTGCGTCCTTCGGTTCCGTGCTCTGTTGGTTATGGTTTTCGAAGGAAGACGAGCGAGATGAACGATGAGCCTCCAAGTATGCTTGCTTCTGAGC
The DNA here is from genome assembly GCA_008360955.1 of Fasciolopsis buskii. Lineage (NCBI taxonomy): Eukaryota > Metazoa > Platyhelminthes > Trematoda > Plagiorchiida > Fasciolidae > Fasciolopsis > Fasciolopsis buskii. The sequence goes on from LUCM01011581.1 coordinate 86,149, forward strand.
GATTGCGGTTCGCAGCGCATCGAAACAGAGAGAATCTGGTGTAATCAGCAACACGCCTTCGACAAACGTCTGCATATAAAGCATAAGGACAAAATTACATAGTGAACTTGAAAGAATGCACAAGGAACACGGAGAAAATGTGAGGGTTAAAATAGCACAATTTTCCTAGAAATCCACCGGAAGTCCATATATATTAGGGTATGCATGATTTTCAGGACAATCAATATTGCACGCCTAAATCTCGAGTATGATATCTGCGTTGCTACCAGATCACAGATTTGTCGAATGGCATACGGTGAATTGGACTAAGAAACGACTGGGAGACTGTTCAACCTCAAAAATGACCGGAGTCTTATTAATCTGTGCTACCACTGTTCTTTTACCTAACCGATATGTATATACACACCTAAGTTTGGGTACAGATCATGTACCATTAGAATTACGGTGAATGAAAATAATGAGCGAGAAAGAGGAAAGGGAAAGAAACAATGTGCAGAGTTCACCGAGCATGCTAGTTCTTCCATTCCCCATCTCCACGTTATCGACCAGTCATGGATACTCATGATTCTTCCGTAGGCTTGACATCATCTGGTTCCCCCAACCGAAATAGAGGATTGAATATACAGAAATAACGTTCATCAGGGGAGCATGTATGCAATGGGAGTAGCTGAAATCCAATAGATCATGCCTTTAACTGCACACGGATAACAACGAAATGGAGCAAAGAACAGAACTGCAGATACCGTGCTCCAGAAGATAAGAAAAAGATGTTTTCAGCGTTAGTGAGAGATCCCTTAAGAAAACGACACTAATTAAAAAGGGTAGAGAAAAACCATTGACAAATCATCTAGTAACAAGATTAAAAAGTTATTTCCTATGCATTGCGATATCAATAGAAAATTCTCCGGTTTAGAAAAATACACGAGAATAGGAAAAAGACATTTGTCTGTCCCGACTACTAAAATGAGAGATAATTTACATGTATCACGGGAAAATTAAAAATCACTAAACGCAACCGAAAAAACTACTTGCAAAAGGACAGAGGGATGAGGCGAAATTCGACAATGTGCAACAGTGTCACAGTCTTGAGAAAATATTTTTACACTTTCGTTAGCCACCATTTACAATCCTTCAGTCTTTCTGAACAAACTTTAGCTATCCCAATGTAAGTGAATCAAATCGAAATGTATCGGAATATTCTGACTAGCAAAAGCTGGCAACACTGGTCTATGTGACCGAGGAAGTGTGGGTTGTGACCAAACAAGCGTGGATTATGCCTAAAAATAAGTTTTATGAGCCCATCACTGAAAGACAGAAAAACCAATTGCTGAGCGAGTCGTTTACTGAGTGACCGAATGCACGTTCAGATATCGAGCGATGGTAATCGATAAGCGTAAACAGGTAAAACAAACGGGCGTTTATCACGTGACAAGGAGCTGGACAATGCCCGCGTGTATGCGGGCATCCGTGCGGTTAATGTGCACATATACCTGCGATGTAATTGACCGCCCGTTCAACAAGCACTCATCCTGGGGTAGTAGCGCCTTCGCCATTTTTTACTGTACGCTTTATACAATGGATGGGGCATGCCCAAGAGCCGCCAAGACAGTGCATTGGAGAGAAGGAACCAGCCAGAAACCATGACCCCGAAACTTGGGACGAGAGGAAGCCCAATAAATGAGGCTTAGTAGAGCCAGAAGACACTGAACTGCCGTCTGTAAGATGATCTGGGATTCGAATTTAATCTTCGCAGAGTGACAGACATTTGGTCCGCTTGAGCGCCACGAACTCTGCTTATGTGTTTTCGATCAGTGGGATATTTATTTTCGGAGATCGTTTGCTGAAAATCGAAAACCTTTCTGATCCTGTGATCGAAAAAGCTGTTCCGAATATCTACTTGATCAAAAGAGCTAGGGATACTTGACCTTCTCACAGAGACACGCGCATCCATACATATACATGAACTTGTTTGGCCCATTATCTGTCCTGTTGTCAGTGTGACAAATGTGGCCTCAGATACGAAGTAAATATCAAAATACGTCGCGAACTTAAGAAGTTCAGGACTGGCGATATCTTGCTCCAGAACGTAGACACACCTTATATCAGTTCCAATAATATTGTGAAATCACCAATCTGATGCTGGTCACTAAAATCACATGCTAGAAAAAGGAACATTTGACACGGAACAGGTCAAATTTATAAGCGCGCAAAGAACTTGATAGCCTGGTGCACAAGCCATAGATTTGTTCGTTATCCATACACGTCTACAGACAGCCTGCATGTTTTTCAGGACACAGCCTATCTCGCAGACATTAACGTAAGGCTAATGGAATCGATAAGAAACAAAGAGGCTGGAGTCACCCCTAGACCATCACTCAGGTTGTACGAATTTCTACCCGATGGTAATCCTGATACACTGGGTGTACAGTGATTAGCACTAGCAACTGCAAGGTTGAAGCTCTAAGTTCCCCCGTTTACAGGGGGGAAAAGCACTGCGATAGTCTTATGGACACGCCCATTAACCGCTTACCATGGTTCGTTCTTCGTTGTGAGCACCCGACGGTCAAATGATTAGAATCAACTACCTGCTTTTTTGTAATGATATGCCTCATGCATGAGCGTAGGAAGGGACATGCCCCATAACCTCTGGGGCTCGCTACACGGGGCCGGTGGATCTGGAGTCGTGACTCCGAAAGTTGGAGCGGCACATAAGATATAATTAGGCAGGTAGCAGCGAGCCGGGCGATAGCGAATTACCGTCTATCCTCACAGTGACCTCTTAGCCTTTTGGTGGCAGACAATTAACCTACTTGACCAGTACCAGTTGCAGAATGTGAAACGGAAACATTTTTCAGGTCCCTGTTGAAAGACCTGATGACGACACCTTACTCTCAGTCACTGATGTGCATGAAGAAAATTCATGGCTTCGCATACAAGGTAGCCCGATAGTGATAATCCCTTAAAAACCAAACCTGGTGACCAAGTTGCATTCCCAGTCCCTTCAAAATCAAACGGTGGCAGAAGGCCCACTACGACGCCTGATCCATTGAGGCCTTATGGGGTCTGAAACTCTGAGTCTCAGGGTTACGACTGCTGGCAGCACACGATCACGGGCGTTCTCGGTCCCGGGCTTTCACTACGCACTTACAAAGTCAACACTTACTAACAGTCGTGGATCGAACTGCAACACTGATTCTGTTCACCAAGTTCTCTAGTTGTATTCTCGTCTTGTTTCTATTTTCACCGAAACCCAACCAGCATCATTAGCATTAAGCAGCAGAACAAGCCCTGTTCACCACTACTTTTCTCCACGCTGCGGTAGAACAAATGAATAAGCAAGATGGTTAGAGAGTGGACCGAGAACGACGGGGAAAGAAAAAATCGTCACAGTAACTGAAATACGGAATAGATTATAGTTGAACAATCGCATTTTTCTCAGTCATTCTGGTTCGATTAAAGTGATAACACGATCGCCGCTGCTTACAGTTCGTTGTCGTATCCCTTAGCATCACCCAACTGCTTGATGGATCTTTTGGACCCAAACCACGGCATCTACCCTACCCAATTGTCATAATCATTCAGCGTTGAACAGAAGGACAAGCCTCATTAATCACTCTCCTTATCAAAGAATTACAAATTGCTAAAGGAAGAATATATACGCAAGAGAGAAATCGGTCGGGCTTAAGGGGATGGGAGAAAAGAGTGTCGTAGTAGCCAACACACGGAACACAGTCTAACCGTAAGGCGCAATTGGTTAGTCATTTCGATCCGACAAAAAATGACAACACGATCCCCACTGTTCATGGCTCGTTCCCGCATGCCCGTCTCCAGCCCCCTAGTTGACAGATCTTTCGGACCCTGACCAAGAAGACGTGAGACACCTACTTTACCTAAGTTCGCTGAACATTTTCTCATTTCATGCTGATGTCTTTTGTTGACCTCCATGTGGTTTCTTCCACTCCGTGGGAAGAACGGAAACTGATGATGAAAAACCTCTAGGTGACGTACATCGTCGGCAGGCATAATCTAAACCACAGCTTTTCACCATTTATTAGCGTAAATCCTACATTCTGAGGACCCATTGGAGCATTCGTTTTTATCTCGTCGATGAAAAATTTGAACAATAATGGTGAGATGGGACAACCTTGTCGATTGTCCCCGCTTCAATAGTCGAATTTTCAACTCTATTTGTAATTATATTGGCGGATCACGTGACAACTCCCGAAGCTTCACTACTTTTGATACCTGCTCAAATTTCCTACCTATCCGATACCGCGGAAACGAGCAATAAACTTACTTGTTTCAAAACGCGATGATCACGCCGACCCGAACAACTGTCGTCCAATTTTCCTCACATCTGCTATCCCGAAAACATTCAAAACTATCACTGCCGACCGATTGTGTTCGTTCCTCGAAAGTGAAGGACTACCGAGTGATTACCAATATGGATACTGACCTCGTCGATCACCGTTGTTCTATTGACCATCGTCTCACAATCCTGGTTGGCCACATTCGACAACCATGGAAAAACATAAGTGATCTCGTTTGATATCGCTAGGGTTTTGGATCTATTCTGGGACAAAGACTTCTCGGCGAAGGTGCACACGTTCGAGTTACTCTCGGATGTAGCAGCGTCGACATCAAGTTTCCTCAGTAGGCGAACCGCCTCTATACGGCCCGATGGGGGTCCTGTCCCAAACTATTCCTGTAAATGCTGGCTCAGTGCCTCAATCCAACTTCTCCCTTCTATTCATTGATGACCTTCTGTCCAGTGTCGCAAACCCAATCCACCATTTTGCCCATAACGCTAATCTCCAGTTTCCTTTTTTACAGCACCCCTCATCATCCAAACACAAACATCGATTAAGACCACTGTGTCACCGACGTACTTGAACACCGCCCTTCCTGAGACTCCAAACAACATGTTATATTTATTTTCCCCAAAACCTCTCTTATTTCGGTCTCGTTGAAGCATCATTCATTCTCCAATGTCTTTTGGATGGACTGAGTGCGTTTTACAGACAATATTTCTCTTCTCCGTTTATCCATCAATGCTTCTTTATACTGGTCCCTCCTCACACCTCAACTTGCCCCTCGCATTGCGCGAAAAGCTGACTTTCTGTTTCGCGTCGCACGTGTTGTTCGCCCTTACTCATCTGTTGTGTAAAGTTCAAATCCGCCTCAGACCGGAATACTTCAGTCACGTGTGGGGAGGGATTTCGTGAACCTATTCCCTTCTTGACTGAGTTTGAACAAAGGTTATCCGGTTGATCGATAACTCTACCTTAACGACCAGCCTGGGATCACTGGCGAATCGTCGGGCGGATGATACGTTCCACTTTTCCACCGATGCCATTTTGGTTCCGGTTTTTCGGGTCCTTTTCATTTAACCCTTTGCCACACATCCCGCACATAAGCAGCTAGTCACCTTTGTCAAGTTTTGTTAATGCGTTTTGTCCTCCGATAATTCAATCCTCCTTTCTTCGGACTTTAAAATTGAGGAACACTTTCCTACTTCCTATTTTATACGCAACTTGTGATCTGTCTTCACAAGTAGGATTCAATAAGCTGTTCCGCTACTTTAATCTTTCTTCAAACATGGAGTTTATCCCTTTCCACTGTATTTCATCCGGTATGGAGCAGATCCTTAGGCAGAAAATCGGTGGGCAATGTGCAATGACCAAATGTGACACGTAAATAATTGAAAATTATGTTTAACATTCGGTTGGAACCTAACTAACAATACCTTTCGTAGCCACCTGGTTAGTCTATGTAGGCAAGTGAAGGAAAACACTCTTCACCCACATCTAGTGTCATTAGGGATATCAAACAAAATAGCATGTATGTTAAACTTGCTTGTCGACAAAAGTAAATTTTCGGAAGGGAAATCAGAGCAGAGTCAGAAAAAAACGTGGGCCAGACACCAGTGTTGGTTGATTTTCTGTGTGCACGTTGCGACTGGCTGAAAGTCATATTCCAGCGAGATCAGACGCACATTGCAGAAGGATAGGGATGAGATTTGATCAATGGACTATGGAATGTATAAGTGCGTACAAAGCCTCTGAGGAATAAACTAAAAGGAACATCACAAGAGAACAATTTTCCGGCTAACACAGAACACCATACACCACATCGTCTCATGCCACTGCACTTTCCCTTCTCGTCAGTGAAGATATACACAGCGCAAAGCAATGCCCTTTTCTCAAAGTGCTTGAGTTCTGTGTCAACCACAATAGCTTCCGTTCGCATGATAATCTTGGGCATTGTAATGAAAGAATGTATTAACAACCATTTATTACTAAAAATATAGGAAAATAGACCAAAACCCAGAATTTGCGAGGTTGGCATCGATAACAACTTCGAGTACTAATCGGTGGATGAATATCACTGATATCTGTTCCAAAATACTCTGGGGGGATTTTACAAATTCTAAAGATCTGAAAAGTTTCCTGTCAGCATCATGTTTCCATGTAGACTCAAATTAAAGGACCTAGGTGGCCATCAAGTAAGGCTTGTCCCGTCAGCGTCCTCCTACCGATCCCTATCCCATTGCGTGTTGTCATGATAATCTGTCTCAGTGATCCTTACAAGTAATACTTTTCCTTTTGAAGGTTTTTCTCTTTCGGTCATCATCTCCCGGAGACGTTGCGTTCCCGATTCAGGATGACCAATTTTCGGAAGTATTCCCTGTACTGTCATTTATATCTCCGTCAAGTAAAACAAAAAAATCTTCCTCGAAAATGTCCCGGTGAAATAACACGGTTCATCTACTGTGACGACCGATGGCAGTTAAAATGGAAAACTTCATGTTCCGTCATCTCGGGACTTAGATGTGGACAACTTTCTAAACACAGAGCGAAAGCAGGATGTTACAAACAGCAATTTTTTCGACTGGGGATTTAAATCTTAAATAATATGCTAGAAAATGCGCTTTTAGGTAACACCCAAATATTTTTGCTTTCATCTGTCCGCGGTGTAATTTACTGATTGTAGCAGAAATTCCGCCCTCTATCTGACGCGTCACATTGCCTAGGGCACAGAGAACAGAAAAAGACTCAATGGACGACTTGCCTTGAACCTATTTCAACAAGTACTAAGCCGATAGGTAATCTTTGGTGCATATCGGGAGAGTAATGGATTCGGTTTAATCAAAGAAAAATGAAAAACGGTCCATGACCAATGTGAAAAACTACGCGAAAGTACAAACAGGTTGGACAGCTAGTTGGTCCCACGGGTAAAAGACAGTTTTCAGATCTGAAAAATTACAAAGATTGGTTTTAAAACAAGTAATTATATGCCTTGTATACCTTGATTACTGGCGGGCCAACAAAAAAGAAGCGGTTAGTTTATGTGAACAACAAAGTTAGTAAATGTGGCCAAACTGCGGTTGCAGTGAGTAAATATATACGGGATCAATTACAGTAGAGATATTGATACAACTAGTCACACTGACTACGATCGTACAATACGAAAAGAACGACGAATATGCAAGTCAAATAGATGGGGCACGGCTTTATCGCCATGCCGGGTAGTTCCACTGCTCTCTCTAAGCGAACCTAATGATTCAACACTACAAACTTCAAGGTTAGCTACTTGGCTTAATTTCAAATAGGCAGTATGAGGAACTTCATCCGTTTCTAAGTTTCGAAAACATCGGATGCGAGACCCACCCTTGTTAGATAACGTTCATCCCCGATTTTCCAACTACTTTCTCCATGTCTTTTCTCGCCCAAAGCTTCCGACTACAGCGAATAAAGAACCATTATCTGACCTCATTTTCTGTATTTCTCTACATGCTTAATGCATGAGTGCAACGGAATGCGCATGCTCCACAACCCGCGGGGTTCAACTACAAGGATTTAATGGGAAAAGGGAGCTATGACCGTGGAGTGACACAGAATCACATCAACCCCAACAGATCAGGTGTAATGATGACCAGTGCAGTTATTATGATTATGAATATTGACTCCAATCGACTACGGTTTGGGAACATGAAACCGATATCTTTTCTCTGTTCAGTTTGATTCAACAACCGCCAACCTTCACATACGCATTCGCTACACGACTGGCAGCTTGCTCATATTTATGACGGCATACCCATTTCCTCTCGTACTCTGTTCTCTCTTACTGGCCAACTAATTTGCGTGCATACTTTATCAACTCCACTGCAAACTTCCTCATCCAACACATCTATTCATTTCTAGACATTTGATTTCAAGATTCATCTAAATGAAATGGTATTGTCTCTGACTTCCTAATCCTCTATTTCTAAAGCGACTGCTATTTTACGACAAGTTTCTACCTCCGCTTTAAATTCTGCCAATACTGCTCAGCAAGAGATGTCTGCGTTCATTCTAAAAGCCTCGGAGATGGACAGAATATGACAGCAGGTTGCAAAAGCTTCCATTACCGGAGGAACAACTCAGAAACAGTTTACATGTACCCTGTGAAAATTTCAACAGTCTATTTGCACCAGCCTCTCTCTCTCTCTCTCTCTCTCTCTCTATATATATATATATATATATATACATATATATATATTCGGAAAGTCTCAGTTTGGTCAGAGGTGCGGGTCTCCGATTTCGACTAAACTGCACCCCCTGAACGTCTCTCCAAAGGCTCCCAAATAACCGTTCTTACCAAACAGCCTTTGGAGAGGAAGCTTGAAGCCATGCCTTCCTGTGACGGTGTTCGCACCTGAGTGTGGGGACAAAGGAGTATACTCAGCGCTCTCCACCGCATTGATTTTAGACAGCCTAGAGGAGATGGCTAATCAGTAGTTCCAAGCCAATCACGGGCGACGCACAGTGCATACAGTGTTGTGTTCACCGATATTTACGGTAGAGAGCTCCAGACATCTAAGATATGTAGGATCACCCTAAGCCAGAATGAAGTGGTAATCAGTCGCCAGTCCGCAGAAAGTTATGAGACTCGATTTGCCTTACTCCTTAAGATTAGACCCCCAAACCAACACTTCTTTGACTCGGACAATCGGGCCCATTAACCAATATGGATCTCGCTGATACGGGGGTAGAAAATAGAGGATCTGGCACTTATGTGATGAGCTCGATACACCGTTTCTCATCTTTTCTGCTTTCGCGCCAATGGAATCATTGCGCAATAAGAGAAAAAATTATAAATAGTACACAAACATCATGAGAAAACTAATCAAAAAATGAAAACGCACCCTAACGACGGGAACGATAGGTATGGCTGACCTTGGTACTGCATTGTTTAGGGCCTTGAACTTCGACAGCGGTTTTTGAAACCGTATTGCATGAACATTGAATAACTCCAAGGAACCAGATACTTCACATGTAGTGTAAAGTAAGGGAATAGGGTTGGCGGCGCTCTTTCTTTGATGAAAGCGGTGTGATAGCAGACTATGCACTCCCATTTTAATTTTTTAGTGAATTAACTGAGATGCACTGTCCAATACGTCTAAAGAGCCTGATTTTGTTCGCAGATTAAGTCAACGAGGTCGTTCTGGACTCAGGATGCTAGAGATATGCAAATGTGGCTGGCTTTCGTAGTCCGCGATGAAATTACGTCCGAACTCGTTTGTTTCCTCTATAATTCCACACCAACATTTTTTCTGATTTTTTTTCTCGATTCACGCAGTTCCGAGGCCCGTCACACAGAACCAGTTTATCGCAATGAGACATAAGGGTTGAAGGATAAAACGAGTGAACTGAACATTCATTTTTACAGCGATCACTTTCGTAAGATGATGTCATGAAAGGTCGGGATCAGAATTACAGGATGATACACGAGAACGGGACAACTTGGCATACTTAGCACATCTAGTCACCCAATGTGACCTCAGTCGTATTTTCCGATCTGAACTCGAGATGAAAATCAGGTCACTACTAGCCGAACAACACACGTACGCGCAATCGGCGAATAATTCACAATCCCCAAAACAGCAGATGAAGTTAAAAATAACAAGGGTAAATGGTGGGATGGCAAACGCCCAATTCTCATTATTTCGGTCTAAAAGGCAAAAGAAAGTAATAGAAAAAAAGACAAGATGAAAGTGTGTTAGCTCTGTTTGACCTATGAATGCATATCTGGACTGTGAATTCCGGTATAAATGATTTTTCCGACTAGATTTGTCTGACCTTTTCCGTACCGAAACATCAGTCTTGCGAAAGACGAAGTTGATCTACCCTCTTTGCGGGTGGTAATGTTTATTTCCTCACGGGTAGGATTTTGGCATCGATTGGCATTCTCACCACTGATGTTCACAAGCTACCCTTGGCCTAACTCGTGCCGTTCAGCCGTTCAGCCATTAAGCCGTTAAGCCATTAAGCCGTTAAGCAGTTCAGTTAACCGATCACATGCATACACACCTCCGGATAAAAACTTGATTCCTTGCCGTCTATTGCTCTTCCCTTCCGCATCTTGTTTCCAAATGATTTAATTTAAATGCTGTTGCATGAAACAAGCACTTATGAACTCATTCTACTCCAATGCGCAATAGCGAAAGGAATAAAATACTTGAGTGATTGAGTGAGGAAGCTTGTTTTTCTCAGTCACAACCCACCACGAACTCGTTACAAAAAGAAAGTGACACTTATTCAAAACAATTTGGTGCATGTAACGCCAGAAATATAACACTGATAAACACGGATACGCGACGGGCGCGCCGACGTCTTTCGGTATATTTCTGGTCATTTTGGTGTGGCATCCAGCAACTTAAGTATGAACCTTATCTCGTACACCAAGAAGCTTTCAAATTTCGACGTCAATATCCCTTGTGTACGCAGATCAGAATTACCACCCCAGAACAGCAAAATTATCTTGAATAACATAAAGCATCCAGCTAAGACATGTCTTATATAAGCCATATTCTAAAGGTACGCCTGGTTACATTGGACTTACCGCCACTTTACTCCCGCTTGCTAAATTCTAGCAGGGTGCTCTTTCGGAAAAACTATTATTTTCCATTTTTTCTATCCTTCTAGAGTTAGGGTAACACCTCCGTAACCAAAGATAAAGGCCTATCCCATTTTATTCGTGTAAGAGCGAACAGCTTTAAAGTAAAACAAGTCTTCTTCTTCCACTAGGTACGTCGAAGCTGTCGGCATTTTTGTTGGTTACCACATGTCATGTTTCGAATTAGCAATGGATGAGAGAACAGAAATGAGGGATAATAACCGGTAGCACCAATGAAACTGTCTCAGCTACCTGTCGTCATTTCTGTATGTTCAAAAAACGGCTACAGAGTTGCATTCATCTAGCATTATGAGACGGCAAGTAGAATTAAAATCACGAGGACGCTCAGCAAACATCGGATCTATGCCTGCAGGCTTTTTAGTTTACTACAGGCTTGAAGCATGCATATAATGGAAGGGGTATGACCCATAGCCTCTAAGAGCCAATGAAAAATAGAGAGAAACGTCGAAAACTAGGATCCTGAAACCTCAAGTGGCACAAAACCACATACGGCCTTCATAGATCAGATATAAAGAACCGAACAACAGCGGATCGCAGTACTTCATCAAAGCGATCGGTGGGTGTGAAATTCGAACTACTGATCTCTTTTGAAGTGACAAACGATCACTACATCCTAACATCGCTGGTCGGATTCCAAACAATGGGGGAATTTCGGTCGAAAAAGAAGTCTGTCATACAACCAACAACGTACGTTCAACTAAACTTTGTCGGTGGATTATCAAGGTCATAAACAGCGATACGCCTCCGAACGCGATGTGATTTTGTTTTAGTCCGGAGAAACAGTGAGAGAAACAATCGGGCAGGCAGGCCAATCGACTGAAATGTTAGCTTTGTCAACAAAATCAAGCGTTACTGGCCATACAAATACATATACATCCACCCCAGTATCTGTATGATTTTGTGGTAAGACATTACTGTCAGAACATTATAAAAACTTCTTTAAGGATAATTTTAAGAATATTGCACAGGCACACTAGATGAGATCTCATGGTCACAGATCTGAGACCACATGAGTTAGTGTCATGGTAACCCAATCAATTCGATTAAGGGGGCGCAGATGAGAACATCTAAAAAAATTCCATGCACAATGTCATTCCTACGGATGTGTAAGTCGGGGTCGTCCTGTCAAAACTGAATCCAAACGAAGAAAGCGCAACAGTGGCAAATCGTACAATTCGAAAGCATCAGTTTAGCATAACAACCATCATCACCAGTTGACTGACTCATTTTTTTCACCACTATCATCATCAACAGCGTTGAACAGCAAGGCGAGCTCCAATGACTGCAGCCCTTCGCATCACGTTATACGTTGCAATAGGAAGAATGGATATGCAAGACAGTAGACAGAGATCGCACTTATAGAGATGGAGAAAGAAAAGAACGAAATACCAGCCAACACATGGAATACAATCGAGCTGTACAGATGCGCTTCCTTAAATCAGTCTGATTCGACACAAACTCACAACACAATCACCAGCGTTCACGTTCATTATCACACGATTATTCCATCCCATCGCAGCAACACTAAGCAGATATCGACGTTTAAAATTCTCCAACCGACAAGCATGGTTAACAGACGATCATCATCATCACCATTATCATCGTTCAGCGTTAAACACCAAGGCAAGCCTCACTGTCCGCTGCCTTTTCCCCAGAGTTACACGTTCCTATAAAAAGAGTGAATATCTAAGGGGAACAGGGAGTGGACCTACACAGACCGAAAAAAATAAGACGCTACTGCAGCCAACACACGGAACACAGTCTAACTGTACAAACAGACTCTTTCAATCATTCTGATTAGATAGAAAATGAAAACATGATCACCACTGTTCACGGTTCACTGTCACCAACCAGCTAGTTGGCGACTCTTTCGGACCCAAAGCGCACTGTGGAATAACGCACGCAACCTTTAGCATCAGCGAAGTATCGGGTTGCCGCTAAACGTGCTTCAGCCCAGCGTTCGCCGTTCGAGCCTTCGATATACGCGTGTACACCTCTACTACCGTGATTTAATCCCTCGCCACGTGGCTGTCGAGGTAAATGAAGTGGTCGACAACTGGTAGTTTCTGCTCGATGATCATCAAGCTCAAAACCATTGGCACCTAGTCGCGTCAAATCACCATGAAATGGATGGAGCTACAGCATTTGCGGTTGCCTGGTAAACGTTGCGCACTTTCACGACATCCGAACAAGTACATATAGCCTTTTGGGTGGTCTACGTCATCGCTTTTTACCATTGGTCAGTTCGACTGCGTAATGCATATTACCTCCTCGATGACGAAGTTAAACAGGAATTGCGAAATGGGACACTTGTCGAAAACCGCTGATCGTTTCTAAGGAACTTGATAGTTCACCGTGTACCGTTACGTGGCCAGAACTGAACGAGTATAATGATTTCAGTAGACACACAAAGTTCTGTGACAAACCCTTTAGACGAAGGGTACCGGATGACGCAGTTCGGTCAACTGAGCTGATGGAGCTTTCGAATTTGAGAAAAACTATTATCATCGGACGAAGGTGTGTATGTGGTGCGTATCACGTAATTAGTGGAGGGTAAAAAAAACAGGTCGACGCAACCTCGACCTGTCCAAAATAGGGCCTACCGAGGTACTTGAGGGTATTGACTACTTTTGGCCGATCACCACAAACGGTGAGTGCAAACATAGGCTCTTGTCACTCTTGAAAGATGACGTTGTATTTCGAAGGGGAGAAGCACATACCGCACCTAGAAACCTCAATCTTCAAGCAGTATAACGCGCGTCGAATTGCATGTCCATTTTCACTCAATAAGGTGATAGCATCGGTATATTCTAAACCAAAAACCCTTCTCCCTGGAAAGAGTTCAGCTCCACTAACTAAAAGACCACATAAAGTGTTTTATAGATCATCCTCTATGACAAAGTTGAGTAGAAATGGGGATACAGGGCACCGTTAGAGTACTCCATTGAAAACCACAAAGGGTGGCGAAAGCTGGTCATAAGCCCTAACCTGATATGAGGTATGATGGTACAAGTCTTTGAGAACCGACATATAATTCTTAAGTACTCCATCTCTCAACAAGCAGTACCATAGTTCAGATCTATCAGGAGAGACAAAGGCTGCGCGAATGTCCAAAATGGTCGTTAGTCTTTGGAGCAAAACGGTCCTCTAACACCTGCCGGAGGGTGAATATCTGGTCGATGCCTCTATGACCAGCGAGAAATCCATCCAGCTCCTCACGAGTTCGCCCTTCACGCGAGTTGTACAACCTGTAAAGAATGACGAACGAAAGCAGCTTGATGCTTTTGGGATTAGGCTAATACCCCTATGGTTACCGCAATCACTACAAGTGATTTTTTTAAATGGAGACAACGATCGACTCCTCTCACGAGGAGGGGACTTTATCGAAGTACTAGGTTTTCGAGAATAACACTTGAAGTTCTCTTACCAGAGCCATTCTTCTATCTTTAAATATATCCGGGGAAATCCCAAGGGAGCCCAGCAGTTTACGACTTCCTAAGGCTCGGATTTCCCTGAGGATCTTCGCTTCGGTTGGTGAATATGTTAGAACAGCCCACTGAATGTTTGCCGGAATAGCTGCAGGAGGCGCTGACATTGAGGGCCAGCTAAATTCTGCCTGAAAGTACCCCAACTTGCATACATGATGTCGTTGCTGGTTGCGGATATGCGAACCGTCAGATTCACACAGGTTTTCGCTCACGCCCAATGCTCTCCTGCCGATAGTTCGGATGAGCTGAAAAAAGATGGCGGGAATTTCCCAGGGCGCAGCATTTTTCATCTTCACAGCTTCTTGAGACCACTAGATTGCGCGATCCCCAAACAAGCTTGCACCGAGTTCACGTCTTGTTACGAGCCGTGCTTCATTATACTCACCACTAGGCGGGATCGACTTCCGTGGGTCAAGAACGCTCAAACACACCGCAGAAATCCAGGGTGTCAACGTGACGGCCACACAACAACTCGCTGAGCCAACTGAATGCACGGTATTCTTGATAGGCGACAGGTGTCCATTGATGTTTTGAGGTGAGGGCAATTATACGTAACCTTCGTACACATAATCCACTGGTTTCCCAAATTCTTGCCGAATTCCAACGTTCATTCCGATTGGTGCAATAAGCTTAGTTTAACGGCAATAATCAGTTTGGCTTACTATTGACTTATTCGGTTTCTGAGCTTATTGTGTGATGTATTTACGAACGAGTATAGAACAAAACAGGTCTTCCGTTTTGTGCACCACAATTTAGTTCAACCTCTATCGAACTTCTATTCCTGATATTGCTACCTACTGAGGCTACGAGTAGGCGTCGTGCAAAATCTTGAACCAAATCCAACTGTCTTCATCACTGCGAATAACAATATGAGGATTACGATTAAGAACTACCATTGCTGAGGACCATTAAGAACAATACAGAAAATCGTTGCATTTGCACCTCTTTTGTGTCGAAATACTACAGTCCTATTTGATGACATGATTAGTAATGTTTATATTTCAACACGCGCTTAGAAAAACGTCAGAGTATGTGCCTCAAAGAACAAGGAGATAAATCAGAGAAAGCCCTAACCATGGCTTCACATACAAATCCGTGGTAATAGCACAAAGATTATCGTTTCCTTGAGATAACCGGTTTGATACTGCCAAAATTATTAAGTGGGTGCTGTTATAAACAACACAGGGAAGCAATGTGTGAGTGCCCGAAATAGTGCCACTTGTTTTAATCCCCATACATGAAATCAAACAGATCCATCCAACGAATGGATGGAGACATTGGGGAGCACGACCAAGCATCGAAATTAACGGTGCAGCTTCATTTGTCCTGTACGACTTCCGATTAGACCCTTTCCGTTTGCATATCCTTTGTGCTTCCATCCGTGTAGGTCAAGACAAGTTGATGCTGGTCCTAGGATTTCCGGTCAGTCTATAGCACTTCCCTCGACCTCGAACACATGTTAGTCTGCACTAAGATATCCATATGACTCGGCGAACATTCGCAGCATATCACGCAGACACGGCTAGACTGAGGCAAGCCATTTGATCTGATCATCCTATCAGTTTTCTGAAACGTGAAGCTCAAAGACTTGAATGGACTAAACCTAATAAAGCCAACCAGCTAGCACTGGTTGCTTATTAGGAGTTCCTTGTGTCCTCTTGGCTTAGTAAGTCGTACGGTAGAGCATCGTGCCGAGATACATCATACCGTGAAGCGCGGCTCGAAACGAGAAGTGCATTCAACACAAACCAGGGAGATCTGATGGTGCCAACGAGAACCAGGGATGTGACGTGCTAACGCCGTGTGGAAGTCACGCCCACATCGTGATTTCCGTCGACAGGTTCACGTTTTAAGATTGAGATCCACAAAAGATTCCGAGTTCTATGATGTCACAAAACGTTGAGTTCTGATGGTTTTTCCACAGTTCTATTTAAAGGCCACAGAACTGACCCCGTTACTCGTTCTGATCTCAAATTTCGCTACATTGAGAAGACGCCCATCTTGTGGAGAGTCGATTTTTGTCAGTCTTTTACAAGGGTTAACGCAATGATTTTGTTGGCCTTATGAGCATAAGCACAATTCTAATGGCGTCGAAAGTGTTAGCGTCCGTCATTGTGTGCAGGTCTCCCAGAAGGCGTGAACAGCAGACTCATCAGAAGCAGGGCGGGTTTCCCGCTGGCAGTGGATGTTTCGGTTAAATATTCACCCCCGACAATTACTGGAGAGCAAGTGTTACTAGACATTTGCGCGGCATTTGACTCCAATGTTGAGTATGCATCACCGTACCGCTTATTGATAAATGGGAACTGTGAGAAGCATCAGCCCTCAAAGAATTGCTTCCTTATACGTCGGGTCCGATTGGATTGAATGACCAATTTCAATACGTCCTCATCATCCCAAGCTATGTCATAGTGAAGTACTACGGTGCGCTTTATCCGGTCCGCTAGGAGTTGAACTTAACCTAGGAAACTTCAAATTAGAGTACGGGCTGGACAACATTACGAAGTTAAACACGTACTGAATCGACTGGGGATTGCGGTATCCAATTGGAGTATGCGCTTTGAACATTCGAGGTGTAATCAATTTATTCATCACCCGTAGGAGATTTTGCCTGCACTCCCACATCATGGTTACACGTTGGAAGTAATCGATAAATTAAGCATTTCGGGAACTTGATTATGACTGGGGTGGTTTTGCGAACGAGGTCGGATCAGAAAAGCATGCATTTGCGGCCTCGCCGTAACATGCAGCTCTCCTACAAGGGAAGGGTTTCGTTCAGCGTTAAATAGCAAGACAAGCCTCACTATCCGCTGCCTTTTCCCTAGAGTTACACGTTTCTATAGAAAAAGTGAATATCCAAGGGGAACAGGGAGTTGGCCTACACAGGTGGGAAAAGATAAGAATGTTACCGTAGACGACATACGGAACACAGTCTAACTGTACAAACACACACTTTCAATCATTCTGATTCGATAGAAAATGACAACACGATCGACGCTGTTCACGGTTCACTGCCATGTCCTGTAGTGTCTCCAGCCAGCTAGTTGACGAGTCTTTCGGACCCCAATCAAAAAGACTTGAGATGTGTACTTTGTCTAAGTTCGCTGTACATTTCCTCATCTCACGTTACCACGTCATCTGTTGACCTCCACTTGGTTTCTTCCATTCCTTGGGAGGAACCCAAAATAGGGCACGGTATGGTAGACGAGTGATCGCCATACGCAACATTTGACCCAGACAACGCAGTCTGCTAAATTTTATACGGTGATCTAAGGTATTCTGAGAGCATCAGATTCTTGACCTTCGCATTACTCACCAGGTCAGTCCGTCTAATCCCAGCCACACTACGTAGATATCGGTACTCGAAAACTTCCAAACGACGAACATCTCTCGCACGCATACTCCACGTCTCGCAACCACAGGACGGAATTAGGCGCAATGCGGTACAACACACACGACCTTTCAACTTCTGTGAAATATCAGGCCAACTCCACAAGTGCTTCAGTCCAGCGTAAGCTGCCCGATCCTTCGATATACGTGCATTTAACTCCACTCACGAGCTACCATCGTTCGACACACAGTTATCAAGGTATGTGAAACGGCCTACAACCGTTAGGTCCTCTCCACTCACCACCAAGGTCGGCACTGCTACCGTCTAGTCTTATAACAGCACTTTGCACTTTGAAGGTGCAAAGCACATGTGAAATCGAGCGACCGATCGCGAGTCCATCTAGTGCCCGTCGTGCATTGTCCGCAGACTCGAAAAGGCACACAACGTCATCTATGTAGTCTAGGTTACATAGCTTCCCTCCATTTCTCAGTTCGATTCGTACGTCCCGGAGATATCCTAAAGTACCTTTCATCACCTCATCCACAACCAAGTTGAACAACAACGGAGAGATGGGACACCCTTGTCGAACGCCACTAGTCGTTCCGAATAAACTTGATAGTTCACCGTATACCCTCTCGCGACCATAGGTATGCAAGTACAATGCTCGCAACAGATTCACAAACTTCGTTGGCATACCCTTCCGGTGGAGAGCACTGACTAGTGCTGATCGATCCACGGAGTCGAAAGCACCTTTCAAATCGAGGAAGACTACGATGATAGAACGGCGGTGCGTGTGGCGTGTTTCGAGTATCTGTCGAAGAGTGGATATTTGGTCGATGCAACCTCGACCTGGCCGAAATCCGGCCTGTTGTTCGCGGATATCACTCTCGCGAATCGGTGTCAAACGGCGCAGCATTATCGAAGCTAACACCCTAGTAACTATCGGAATTAAACTAATCCCACGATGATTGCTGCAGTCACTCCGTGTACCCTTCTTGAAGATGGGCACAATCAGTCAGTCACCCCATGATAACGGGGTACGCTCCTCGTTCCAAATATCACGAAGCAAAGAGATAAGTGATTTTATCAGCACTTCTTCACCCAATTTGAAAAGAACTGGGGGAAGGTCGTCGGGACCGGCAGCTTTCCCCCTCTTCAGAAGCCGAATATCCGACTGCACTTCCACTTCCGTTGGGGGATCAAGTGACACCTCCCAAGGATTCACAGCTCCTGACGTTCGACTAAATACGTTAGCGTGTGGCCAGCTAAACTGATCCTTGAAATGTTCTGCCCAACGGTTCATTATTTCCTGTCTATCATGGACGAGCTTTCCATTCCTATCGCACACGACTTCACTAACGAAGTTCTCCGCCCACCGCTGTCGCGTATAAGCTTAAACAATCTTTGACTGTTACCTGAAGCGGACGCCAATTCCATCTCTTCGGCTACCTTAACCTACCAGTTTCCGCAGTCATTCCCAAGGCTTATGGTCAACTGACGCTGCAACTGCCGACGCATCTTATTCACTTCCATGCAGTTAGGCAGCTCGCGTTTTTGCTCCATTTGACCCAGCGACCCTTGCGAGATCCAGTGTTTTTGATGTATGCTAGATCTAGGACCTCAGGCGAAATTTGCTGCCAAATGCATCGCCTGCTTAATTTGATCCCACTGCTCGTCTACATTGCTGCCCGTCGGAGTTCTTAGTCCCTCGGATAGATTCTGTTCGTAGCTGTTTCGAAAAGCCGAATCAAACAAGCGTTCGACAGCCAATCGGGATTGTGGCCTGCCTCGATGGCCATTCAGCTGCAGCAAAAATCGCATTAAAACTAACGCATGCTCCGGTTCGACGTACGTGGTCCAGTATGATCTACAGTTCTGGACAGAACCGCACCAACGGTAGCTTACTGCGATATGGTCAATCTGACTCAAAGTACCTGTCGAGTTAGAGCGCCATGTCGCAGTGCGACGAGAACTGTGTCGGAAATTCGTACTAGATAAGAATAAACGATTGTCTGCACAAAACTGGAGAAGTCTTTCTCCATTATCTGTTCGGTGAACATGCAAGGCGCATCGCCCACCTAAACAGGACTCCGACGCACTCAGTTTTCCAACTTGTGCATTAAAGTCACCTGCTACCACTACAATGTCATAGCTTTTGCTCTTCCGAACAAGGGTGACGAGGTTATCGTAAAATTCGTCTTTCTCCATGTCAGGGCTGCAGTCTGTGGGAGCGTATGCCGAGATAACAAATAAACTACGCTTAACACTACTATCGTTCCGGACGCCGACTGATTCCTGCAGTCTCATGGCACACAAGCGACTGTTGACTGGGATCCAGTCTAGAAGGATGCTTCAGCCTTCTCACTCAAGACTATTCCTACACCACGTCGACCCACAGCTTGACCGGCTTCGTCTCCTGAAGTGCGAGGAAAATATCTTGACGAGACATTTGGCGCAGTCAGTTGAATTACTTTACTGGAATCCTGAATTCGCGTTTCACTCATGCAGCACACATCAATCGAAAGTGAGTCCATTGTCAGAGCCAAACACCCCTGTTGGCCAGCCTGTATTAAAGTGCGCACATTGAACGAACCCAGATGCAGAGGCTGACGAGGCTTGAGAAAATGTGAGCTAACAGACTGAAAACCACCTATTACGCTACTTGACAATAAACCGTCGCGAGTATCAATAGAGATACTAGGGGTAGGCAGAAGGGGCAAACAAATTGGGTTGGAGACAGAGGAGACAGGTTGAATATTATAAGTGAAACAGTTTAATGTCCGAGTGAGTATCAACGTCACAATCCTTGCTTGATGAATTGGCGATTTTTATGATCACCTTTACCACAATGTTGAAAACAAGGAGTGAAATAGGGCGACCCTGAGGAATACCACCTCTCGCGATGAACTTGAATAAAAGGTCGCCAAAAGCATAGAATCAACTTCGGCTTTCCGCACGTACTTATTGGGAAAGATCAGCAAATTTTCCACACCTGTTGGTGAGGCAAGCCGCAAAAGTGAACAATCAACGAAGTCAAGTGCCGATTTCGGATCGCGAAAGGAGAGTCTGGCACCGTCGAAAGTGTGTTTTAGCACCTGTCGTGTGGAGGGCTGATCGACAAAACCCCAATTATGCCGGAAACCGACTTGATTCACATGCGAACGTCCTCCGCAAACAAGATTGTCGGCGAGAAACGTTGCAAGGCAGTATATCGAACAAGATAATTAACAAAATAATTTTTGGGTGATTTACACAAAAGGATGTCATTTCTGTTGTAAATCGGTGTGATTAGTGATTCCCGCCAGTCTTTTGGAATATCCCGATATTAGTAGAGCGCACCAAGTTTTTTAAGTGCAATGCTAAACCTGTCATAAGGCTCAGAAAAGGATGAAGACAACCCGTCTGGCACAACAGCCTTATGTCTTTCAAGAAAACTGATCTCTCTGGCAGTTCCCATTCCTAGTGGAGGACTGACTTTACGTGCATTGTTTCAATTGAAAGCGCAAGTGAAAGGTCCACCGCCAAATTAGTCAATTAAAGCGCAAATTAAAATGACCCGTGCAAGGCTCCACATGACGCTCACGGACCACTTCACTTACATCAGTTTTCTTGGACTAATACTCTTTTTCAGTTTCTAAAGAGTGCAGCCGGTGTTGTTGCCCTCAGCCTCCTCGCCCTTCCTACGCGCCATTCACGAGGCTTGTGACCAGTGGACGTCTCAGGAGTTTGATCATTCCATCGTACGTAAAATCTAAAGGGATAGATCTATGGTCATCTAGAAAAGTAAGTGAAGTCCAAGATATCCACCGTTTGCGAGGCTCAAACGTGCAGGGCATCTTAAGTCTAAAATATTGACGGCAAACAAACTGCCGAGAGCTGACGCAGTGTTTGACTTCCTTTTGTTGGGCATTAGCTGAATTCCAAGTTAGACACTGAGGATAGGCACTAGCCGCAAATTTCGACAATCCCGGTGAACATCGAAGTGAGTCCTCCGAATCCTGAAATGGTCGATTTCAATAGGATTTGAGCTCACGCATGGACACTATTTACTGACACGTGTGCTCTACCAATTAAATTACGACACTAGGCCGAAGGATTCCCGACATAATGAATTAAAGTCATTGATTGCCGGTCGAGAAAAATGAGGACGATCAAGTGGACTGGGTGCTTGTCAATTCAAGAGGGTTAGAGGTCCCAAACCCAGACCCGCTGGTCACTTTGGTGATGGACGGCAATGCGATGACGCTCGGCTCTAATCACACCTAACTTGATGGGACCTCATGTGGTTTCTGAGTAATTCCAAGCTTCAGGATTATGGATCACAGGTCCTCCTTTAATAGAGCAGTGAGAAATGGAGGTTATAGGATCTGGTTCCTCCACTGAACTCAAGAGTTGAGCGTGCAACTGAAAAACACGACTTCCTCTACAGTGGAAATTCGTAATTCGATTGTCTATGGTGGGATTTGGTGTCTCATTGTAGTTCAGTTAGATGGGATAGATTCGATACAAAAAGCGAGTGGCACCCACACGTGAGGTCAAAACTTACCGAGATCAACGATTTTTAATCCTGAATCTACGCAAACAAGAGGACTGTTTGAAATCAAATAATTAGAATCAAATGTGATGCGGTTCTGATTTCCAGTACCCAATGCATGGGGAAACGAAATAAAACATACAAATAGAAGAGAACTTTATTTTTGCAGCTACACCCCAAAGCTTTTTTCCCATAACCCCTAAATAGTTAGGCAAACCATAGGGGGAGAAATTCAGTGAAAACTCAATATCAAGAAGTAGAATTCTCTACGAAAGACAGCATCGAGTGTTTCTGTCAGACTGGTTAGAGTACCGGAAACTAAGAAAACTACATGCCTGATAGTGTTTCCTTTATAACCACAGTGAACACTTGCGAAAAAGATCGATACACCAAAAGACAACTGACCCCAGATGAGAGTTGACGCTGGGCTTTCACTTTCACGAACCGACGCTCCGAATCCTCATCTATCCGTTCAGAATGTTGATCTGCAACAGCACGATTGGCGTAGAACTCCGTGTTGATTGCGAAACCAGATGGCGCTGATGGATGTGTGCCGATCTCATTCGAATTTCCCGAGGAAATAGACCGTACACGCAGGGCAGCACCTGGAGCATTGCGTGTCTTTATGGGCTACCGGATTAAATAGAAATGCAATCCATGATAGTCTTCAGTCCGTGTTATACAGACAAACGAGCATAATTACACGAACAAATTATAAAATTTGTATCTTCACTATCGATAACGGATATTTGATTAAAGGCTGAGACAAAAGAAAGAACTGAGCAATGGCATGAGTGAAACCGAACAAATATGACACCAAAGAAACCTGCACCAAAGTTATGAAATCGATTCTTGGTTTAATCGAAAAGATGAAGTAGATGGCATCAGTGACCTGAGCACTTCATAAAAAACCGTAAACCTTCTTCGATCTTTCTTGAGCCAATGGAGAAAAACATAAGCAATCAATCAACCAAATAAAACAACAAATTATATTGACATTTAAGGCGTTAGCTGACACCAAACGAATACATTGTTATGTTTCATCATCGTCACACGGCGTCGAACAGCAAGGCGAGCTCCAATGACTGCAGCCCTTCGCATCACGTTATACGTTGCAATAGGAAGAATGGATATGCAAGACAGTAGACAGAGATCGCACTTATAGAGATGGAGAAAGAAAAGAACGAAATACCAGCCAACACATGAAATACAATCGAGCTGTACAGATGCGCTTCCTTCAATCAGTCTGATTCGACACAAACTCACAACACAATCTCCATTGTTCATGTTCGTTGTCATATACTTCAGTGTCACCAGCCAATTAGTTGAAAAATATCTTGGACCCCGACCACGAAGACGTCAGGCATCTGAAATAACTATATTTCTCGTACATTTTCTCATTCCAAGCTGCAGCATCTGTTGATTTTCATGTGACTTCCTGCACTCCGGCAGGAGAACGGAAAGAAATCAGTGTGGTAAATTTTATTCATAGAACAAGCGTGCCAACCGGCAAAGTCCATCAAGCGCATTACACAGTAAAAAGTCTCTCTATTAAAATGCTTGTCTTACCATACCTTAAAATTAGTATAAAATCTGGAACATGACCAAACAGAGCGACCACATGTGTTCAGTTTTAGGAATAGACCGTTGTTTGTAATCAATATTAAACTTTCTGATTTCCCCTTGGACTATAGACTATATGGCCGAAGTTCCCATTATATCCATCAAATAAGATCTCTCGACCAGGAATTCGGACACTTCACCATGATAACACAATCACTGATATCTTCAGCGATGGAATAATTTCAAATGACAAACAAATGGTCGCTCAATCTTGATATTCAACCACAATTCCGCGCAACGATTGCGTGACAGACAAGACTACTGATAACATTGTGCTCAAAATGGGTCATCAAAATGAAAGTACGATTTGGAGTGAGATTTAGTTTCCGTTTCCATAACCAATAATCCATCCCTAACCACAATTATCTTGGGAGATAGTAGAGGGATACTACCAGGAAGTTTGAGCGATAAGGACCAAGACGACTAGGGTTCTGAACCAAAGCGTTCAGTTCAAACAATAAATTACCTGGATTCTAGCAGGGGTGGATGAACGGAAGCCCATCTCTTTGGAACGACTGAATTGTCCTCTCAAATCAATCCCAAAAGCGGAGGGTTAGGAGACAACTTCGTCAGGCCAAGATTGACCTTTCAAAGATGACTAATCTAATGCTCTCAGAATACCTTAGATCACCGTATGAAATTTAGCAGACTGCGTTGTCTGGGTCAAATGTTGCGTATGGCGATCACTCGTCTACCATACCGTGCCCTATTTTGGGTTCCTCCCAAGGAATGGAAGAAACCAAGTGGAGGTCAACAGATGACGTGGTAACGTGAGATGAGGAAATGTACAGCGAACTTAGACAAAGTACACATCTCAAGTCTTTTTGATTGGGGTCCGAAAGACTCGTCAACTAGCTGGCTGGAGACACTACAGGACATGGCAGTGAACCGTGAACAGCGTCGATCGTGTTGTCATTTTCTATCGAATCAGAATGATTGAAAGTGTGTGTTTGTACAGTTAGACTGTGTTCCGTATGTCGTCTACGGCAACATTCTTATCTTTTCCCACCTGTGTAGGCCAACTCCCTGTTCCCCTTGGATATTCACTTTTTCTATAGAAACGTGTAACTCTAGGGAAAAGGCAGCGGATAGTGAGGCTTGTCTTGCTATTTAACGCTGAACGATGATGATGATGATAACGACAATACTATCATCCTTGGTTTAAGTGCGTTGTAATATGTTTAGGGAATACTTGGTTGGTACTGATCTACAACCCATTTGTTCCATGTCTTAATGTTCGAAATGCAGAGTGATGCAAAATCTCGATGAATCTGTACCTTCACCTCCCTTTTTGTCACACTCTGCGAATGAGTGTTGTGGAAGTGGCATACCCCAAAGCCATCAGGTCCAATTGCGATAATTGGGGAACCAGCAGCAACGATGCTGTGGCTTTGAGTGACATTGAATTGCATGATATTCTAGTAAGTCCGGGGTAGTAATGAGACGATCGGCAGCTAATTGTCGCCTACCGCCTAATTAACCGGGATACCTCGGATTCGGACCTTCAGCCTTTTTGGGTGACACGTTTCATTTGACAACCACCAGTGACGGTTTTCGCGCCTAACGGGCTATACCGGATGGTCTATCTCAAGCCTTTCGTTCTCACAAGAACCTGACCGCAAGGCAGCGGGGAATAGCTGACTGGAAGCCCATCTATTTGGGCCGATTGTTTTTTCGTTTTTT
The DNA here is from genome assembly GCA_008360955.1 of Fasciolopsis buskii. NCBI lineage: Eukaryota > Metazoa > Platyhelminthes > Trematoda > Plagiorchiida > Fasciolidae > Fasciolopsis > Fasciolopsis buskii. The sequence goes on from LUCM01011581.1 coordinate 111,767, forward strand.
TTGAGTGAGCCACTAACTCAGATCAACCCGCGACTTGGGGAAACAGGAGGCTACTTCGTCAGGCCTCTGCCCATTGACCTTCCAGGCATGATTGGATCTCCGACTTGAGATAAGCCATCCTGTATAGCTCGTTGGTTCATTGAGGCACGCAAGCCGCCACACCACGTCAATGTGTACTCTCTTTATTACAGCAACGCAGCAATCGTTTAATGGGACCGTACAGACCGGTTACAAAAAGAAAAAACAATAAAAAGGAAGACGGTGTTTTTTCTTACACTTCTTGGTTTTTCGTTTTTACTTTTTAAGAGGTAATACTGGCTCAGAGCCACATTTCTCAGAGCCCCATACTGTCACACGGTTGCGACCTGACGCGTGACGGCTTGCGCGAATCCATGATCCAACACGCTATACGGGAATGGCTTACCCTAAGCCGAAGTGAAGAAAAACATTTGCCGCCGCTTAAAGGGTTCCCAATATCTGGACATGGGACTTCACAGTACCGAGGGATAACATAAGAGCACCTACTCAAAACAATTTTGCTACGATCGAAACACCTCATGAGGTGGCTACTGCAAACTAACCGCATACCGAGTTTGCGGTTTCTCATGACGATGACATGCGTGCACTAGCCAAAGGAATACCTAGGAAGCCGCGGGATTCTGATGGGTTGAAACCATGAAAGACACCGCTGTGGATACTCACGCTGGTAACACCACGAGAAGCCGTCGGGATAATCAATTTCTGCCCGGGAAACACCGGTGGAACTCCGCCAGAGAAAAGAGGTAATCTGTTGATTTTGGCAAGCTGGGTAGGTGTAACGTATCCAAATCGTGCGGCAATCCCGGAAAGTGAATCTCCTGTTTTCACCTGTGATTAATATGCATAATTTCATCTATCTAACCAACCTCATAAATGCAGACATCGTCAGGTAAATCCATGTTCACGTCCCCGCCAGTGGAAGTCAAACTGGAAGTCATCTGCGAATCTATTAAACTCATGAAGAATTGTTCGTTGGAAGCACCATCGCTTCGGATGCTAGTTTACTTTACATGGACAAAAACACACAAATGTGGAGAGCGCGGCCCTCGCTCCGCACTCAAGAACGCGTATTCTCAAGGACAGCTCAGGAGGTTTCAGTAGGTTTTCGCGATTTTTTCGGACATGTAAATCGCAACATTCGAGTGGGAAAATGTTTGAATGCATTGCTCGCCAAAGATGGCGCACTTGCCCAAAACCAACGTGTGCCCCGTATTGTTTGTCATAAACCGTCCAGTCAGTTCCAGTTAAGTTCCAGTTAGGTCACAGGGCTACACTGCAGGATGCCTGGTTGCACCGAGAGCTCCTTGGATTTGACAGTGCTTCGACAACAGAAAGGCGGTCATTAGCCAGCATTCACTTTCCAGTGGTCCAAAGATGTGTAGCGGAACATGGATTTGTTTCTCCGGATAGCTTGTTTAACCGAACGTTGACTGCCCAGCGCGGTCGCCATTAGCGCACTGCTGACGCTCGCTCCGCTCGCACTTTCCTGTCAAAACGTACTCAAGATTCCACCACTTCCGAACGTCTTCCCGTTGTACCGGTCGTGTGTAAGGGTTATCAGTATTGCAGCCGTACAGAACCGAGCAAGACTGACACACAAAACGTCACAACGGTTAAGGGCAGTCAAACGTTATACGAGATTCGCGTTACGGCAATCAGTTCTACCGATGCACTGCATACTATGTAGTCATATGGCAGTGATCTCTTTCAGGCTTACGTGCTCAGGATGAAGCCAAATAGCAGACAGACAAAGTAAAATATGGAAATGAAACTGTAGTTATCGGTGGATATGATGAGAGAAGGAAGGTAGGAAGCAAAAGGAGGAGGTGGCCCATTGCCATCAACAGCCGGGAGCAAACGGATACCAAAAGAGATTATAACTGCGGGCATCCTAGGAGCATTCCGCTTGGATCCATTATGTTCCTTGTTTTATGGACGTTGCTTATTTATTTAGTTTTGGCCTGTAAATTCTTGCGTGAATTGGAAGCGGTCTTGTATGATCGATTATCTTAGCGCGAATCTCGTAATATTTTTCCTTGCTCTTAATAGCTCTGCATCACCCTGACTTTTCTCTCTACGAACGCAACATTGATAACCCTTGCGTGTGACCGATGCAAGGAAAAAACATCCGGAAGCGGTAGCAGATTGAGTATATTTTGACAGAAGCCAACCAGTGGGGCGTGCGTCAGCAAATCGTAGGTGCCTACCAAACTGGACTGTCAACGTTCGGTTAAACAAGCGAACAAATCCAAGTTCCGCTACAGTCCTTGAGTCTATTTTTCTTTTATCTTTGTTTTCTCCTTTTCCTCTTTATTCGCTTGATTTTTTCGTTCAAATCCAAATCAGTTCAGTTTGGCTTACAACACTCGAGTGGTCAAAGGTCTGTCGATGGAATGCACTGTGGTTGGGCATCCACCTTTTCCAGGACCAGTTTAGTGGACTTTTGTGGAAGAACCAAAAACGCAACGCATCATCTCACCCTGGCGGCGAGAGAAATTACGGGTCGCAGTCATTTGCAATTCAACTCAAGGAAGTCGGAAAATCAACCAAAATCATGCGGACAAGTTAACACCTGCTGCTTTCACTTGGGCATATCGCATTCTTAAGGGCATCCGCGTTCTTCATCGGTTCCAGGCCCACAAGCAGTCTAGGACCAGATCTCAAAGATCTTCACAGGGCCAGCTTCTTCCGTTCAAAGAAAAGATATCTAGGCCACAGAGATGTCGACCGCCGGGCTTCCAACCCAGACCACAAACATGCCCGCTGCTAACTTCTGGACATTTTCATTCAAGTGGCATTCATTTTGAAGAACGGAGACCAAGCCTGAACGCATCATTTGAAGAGAGGTACTGCTCATGATTTTTGCTGTAACAAGGATGACCTCGGTCTTGACAGCTCAAGACTGGCTCATTAGGATGCCGCCGGACACAGGTCAGTCTAGCCAATGTGTAAAGTTAAGGATATCCCTAGATTCATTGCCACATTTTATATAATAATGGCTATAAGTTTCGTTTCTGGGTTTCGCAGTGGAACGCAGATTTGATCCACCGGATCGCATGTTTAATCGAATGTTTTCCATAAGAGGGGTCGCTATACATGCGTTGCTCACGCAAGGCCTGCTAGCACGCTCCTGCCAAATTATACCCAACCTTTCACCGATTCCGGCTTTCTTCTCCTTGTACCGTTCAAGTGTCAGGTTTATCATTGTTGCAATCGTATGGAGACGAGTAAAAGTGACGCACGCGTTGTCACAATGGTTAAGGGCAGGCAAACGTAGTACGAGATCCGCGTTAAGACAATCGGTCTTGCAAAGTGGTGAGCCCGATGTGATGGATTGGTCACGTGATTCACTATTCCTTTTTGCTGATGTCCTGTTTGCTTTTTCTCACGGATAAATACCACCGTTATTTTTCCGATGCAAATCGCTTTTATGTGTTGATTTTTACTGGCTGCCATTCCTGTTGTTAGTTTACAGCAACTTCTGTTCGCGTTATTTGAATTTTCCAACTAGGATGTCTTGTCCACGAAGGAAATCCGTTGCCATACCCAATGGTAGGAGCCCTAACGCTTCATATGCCATCGTCCACGCCGCTTGATCCTCAACTGTGGTTTACTTTGGTAGAGCTGGAGTTCAAGAATTACAGGATAACCAGCAACGTCAGCCGCTTTAGTTAGGTCGCTGGCCTTTTTCCTCCAGATGTAACCCCTCAGGTTAGGAACGTCATTGTATCTTCGCGCAGTTACGAGGCGTTTACAGAAGCGATTATATCCCGGACTGCACATGCTGAAGATCAGCGCATCCGACAGTTGCTTCAGGGGGTCAACCTTGGGAACAAGAAGCTTTCAGAACTACTGTGGTTAATGCGGCGTCTCAGGGGCGCACCGTTCGGCGACGATCCGACGTTGAGACGGCTATGGCCTCAACGGCTCCCGCCACATGTACCTCCCTCGCTTAGTACTGCCCTTAAGTTTTCACTGTAGGAGACAGCCGAAATCGCTGATGACATCATGTCGCGCAATAGCCCAGGTGTCTCGGAATTAAACACTTTCACATCCCTCAGAGCTGCATACTCAACATCACAGGACGAATTGACAGCTGGTTTGGCGAAGATCTACGCATTGTTACAGCGGCTGGCAGTTTATGGAGATCAGAGACGATATCGGTTCAACCGGCGTCGGGGCAGGCGCAGTAATCCCGCACCGAAGAGACCCTTACCGCCATCTGCGGAAGGTTGCTGCAAGTAGCATAATCGCTTTGAAAAATTAGCAAGATGTGTGACTGCGGTTGACATTTCCAGGCAACAAACAGGGAAACTAGGTACCAGGTTCGTGGTTGTGGCACATGACGCTGGGCCATCTACTAATCGTCGCCTCCTAAACACCTAATAATCGACAACTCACCGACTACTCCTGGTGGATACAGATTCTGAGGTTAGTGTAATCCTTCGTAACTCGAATAATTTGATTACTGCAAAAGCGAAGAAGCTACGGGCTGTGAAATGCACTGGTATTCATACGTACGGACATCTTTCCCTCACTCTCTATCTGAGCCGGAATAGTACATTTCGTTGGGCAGCCATCGTTGCCGACGTCCCATACCCTATTATTGCCATAGGCTTTCTCCAGAATTTCGACCTACTAATCGACGCTCTGTACAAGAAAATAGCAGACCGTCAAACGCTGCTGACCGTGACCAGCTCGTACGCCGCCGTCAACCGAATCACATCTCAGTCTGTTGAACCTCCACCCCAATAGCTACACAACAAGATACTTCGCGATTGCCCGGACATAATGCCGTCACTACTAAGGCAATCTACCATGCAGAAACCACAGGATCCCCAAAATTTGACAGGCCTTGTTACCTGGCTCCTGGCAAGTTCCGACTATCTAGGGTAGAATTAGACCACATTTGGTAGCTGGGCATCATCCGATATTTCAGTAGGCCTTGGGCCTCTCCGCTTCACATGATCCTTAAGCCCAGTGGCGAATAGCAACCACATGGGGACTGCAGAGTACTTAACAGGGTCACCACTCCCGATAAATACTCGATTCTCCACATATAGGAACTCAATCCGTCGCTGTCCGGTTCTTCAGCAGTATAGGCTTAGTTCGAGCATGCAATCAAAATCAGGACGAGGAGAAAGACCTATGAAAAACGGTGGTGACCACATCTTTCGGACTGTTCGAGTTCGTGAGGATGCCTGTCGGGTTCAGCAACACGGCCCAAACATTCCGATGGTTTATGCGGACATATAATATAATATTCGCATATTTCTTTGAACATTCGGGAGTCATGTTTCATTGCATGATCAAATATTACTGGGCTAGTGCAAGTCACACTGAACAAGCACTGCATCCGGGGTTGCCACTCGATGTGCGCCGGCCAAAGGAGTGGACCTGCTCGCGCTTCGCACTGCCGTGATAACACTGACGCACAGGGGATTTTGAGGAAGTACGGACAGGGTGTATGTGGGACGAGCCTAGCATCAGGTTCCAAGGAGCCGATAATCCCAGGCGAATAAAAACCGCGGTAGTCAAAGCATGAAATAGCTGCTTTCATCCAAACGGAACAGAACGGTTTGGGGAAAAAATGAGCGGGCAGTGATCTGGTCTTGTTGCAAGCCGCGTTTACAGTAAACAGTCAATTATAATTTGATATAGTCGGCCCTTCTCTGCTTCGGGATAATAAATGGCCTTTTCTCCCATTTAGGAGAAATTTCCACTGGTCACTTCGATCGACAGAAACGTTATTGCTGGTGGGTCTACCCTGCACTCGGGCCCACTAACTTAACAACGTTAGAGCAGGAAAAGCTGAGTGGTTCCAGGTTCGATTCTAGATCATCGATAATGGGCAAGAACAAGACCGCTCCTAACAGGCACTTGCGAAATGCCGCTGGTGAGGCAGCTGCTCATTTATTGCCTGTCCCGATGTTTAGTGTACTTCCGGTTAAAAGGCATTCATCAGCTGGTATGCTCATTCTCAGGTTACAAATGGTTTCAATTTGATTGGGAGCAGGCGATGATCTACTGAGTCCGACGTTTTGCTTAAGTGAAGATCAAACTTCGACCTCATTACCTCCACTCAATCTTCGAGTGATTTTATCCAATAAGCAGGGAAGGTTGGCGAGTTAGCCTATATTTTATAAAGCCTTGCCGAGCTTTGTGGAGTGACGGGTGCTCAGCTAGATTTTGGTAAAATACACCCTGCTTAAATTCTCCATTCCTTTGCATAGAATGCTGGTGAGGGTTAATGACCTGAAGTTTACGTTACAGAATCCGGGCCACGCCTATTTATGGCCGTAACCGAAGAATCGCCTCAATAATTTGCTGTGTCACGTTTGTTTATAATGGCCTGGACTGGCTTAAATACGGAGTCGGCGATGATGTCCGCCAAACGCTTGGTGATGGCCCGGTAAATATCTTGGGCAAAATACTTGTCTTTCTTCAAACCTTGCGCCGGTCTACAAACACAGACTTTCGTATGAACATACTATTGCTGGCCCGCTGTCTGATATTTTGGGTAACGCGCTGGTGAATAAAAACCATCAAGAACTGTCTTTTGGCTAATGATTCATGAAATCACCCTCACACAAACGAAGTTGGTGCCTGATCCTGTGCATAATTTTATTTCAGCAATACTTTGTTCGTACTCAGCGTGCGATTTTCAAATCCGATGTTTTGGGTCTAATGGAAGCACGTTGGCATTTCCGTGCTGGACATTGTTTCGTTTCTTTATGACCCTTCACTAGGGTCCGTTTATACACAAATACTAATTAACTTTCGTAGAAATTATGAATCAGCTATATTTTAAATTTTAACTTTGACTTTGGCTACGTGTTTCTCAAAGGCTACATACATCTGGAACTTAGGTTCTGGAGTCCCGTTATCAACCCCATGAGCAATGTTGAATCGTTTGGCCAGCGACCTTGCTTTGCACTGGACATCCATGGCTTCAGCACTAACTGAAAGATGCCACTCCACAGAAGGCTTTCCACTACACTGGACATTCTTCTTTATAGGTTATTACTTGGAAAACTTTTTCAGCTTGAACTTTAGTTGCACTTTTTACCTCGGATAAGCTTTAAGGTATTGTAACTACGTTTTGCATCCTATGTCAATTTTCGCTGGCTCCGCGCATTTTTTAAATCCCAAAGCATTAATTCCGTACCCCAGGCAATTTTGCAATGGCCGCCTCAAGCCGCGGTGTCTTTGCTTTGCAATTATCTCATCCCGAGGCACAGACACATCGTGCATTATTTTTAGGGGTCCCTTGGTCATTCTCAATCATTCCTTCCCCAAGACCCACTGGTCGTGTCCCAAGTAAAAGCCATTGCACCGGCTTTGGGCTTCGTCAGGTCCATATTGCAGTCCCTCGTGCATTTGGAGTGTACCCCGGGTTGGGTCAGGGGCAGAGTGACTTGCGTCATCATGTAATCACTCTTGCCTTTTTAGGAGAGGCGTCGTGATTTCCTGACATCAATTATTCGGCCAGCTGTTGCAAGGCCGAGCAGTGACGGATTGTGATCAGATATGTAACTGGTATCTTTCCCAACATACTGATTTAGTGAATTCAAGTGTGACCACCCAAGGAAACCATGTTCCGCTCAGCAAGTGCACAGATTCTAAACGCCAGTCTGCGCGCAGCAGATTGACGCGACCCGCGATGGGATACATGCTGGCCTCTTTAGGCGCATTTGTTAAAGCATTCGGGAATCATGTATGAACCTCCTATTCAGAACATGTGCTTCTATACACGCAGACAGCGTTTTGCCCTAACAGTCAGAATTAGTAGCACGAGTGTGCATAACTAGGCTCTTCGAGTAGATAGTTTTCCCCGGCATTTTGCATAGTCATTCTCTACTGGGATTAGGTCAGCCAATTCTACTCCTTGAAGTAGTGGTTTCTGCCTTGACGGTAAATGGTTAAATTCTGGCACGCCTTTCCCGCCACATGGCCTGTTTTGTAATCCTCTTTCGGGAATGACGAAAGCAGAGACATCATGCTCAGCGGCAGCCGTAGATGGACCGGAGCATTTATTACTACTGCTGCCCGAGTTGGCTTAGAATACTGCCAGTGTGCTCTCCCGGCTTATGTTCGTACTATCCCCTCCTGCCGCTTGGTCCTCGAGGGCAATGCCCCGGTGCAGAGGTGCAGTAACCCACAACCCCAGGCTTTTGAATGCTCCCAACCATTAGTTATTATGTGAGCAGCCATCACAAACCCACAGGTGGTTATCTTTATCCTCCATGAGGGATCTCTGGTTGCCCCCTTAGTATCCATAATCTTCCATCACTAATGTTTTCGGCATGGGTGGCTATGTTGCCGCTGTTGTCGGGCCAAAAATCTGAGGGCGCCTTCTACTTTGTCCCCTTGATGGATAGGGTGACCTCTCCCATAGCTCCATTAACGACTCCCATAAATCTTTTTTGCCATTGTACAGTACCAGGTCCATCGGACACTAATACATTTTGTTTCACATGGACTACTGGTAAAGCATTGGGGAGCAATATTTCCCGGGTTGTTTCATTCGCAAGTTCAAAGGGGGTCAGTTTGTAGCAGCTCGCGTCGTTCTCTGAGACTGAGGCTTGATGTTGGACCGAGAAGCTTATTCTTGAATGCCCGCCTTAATTTTTCCATTGCAACACGATAAGCTCTGAGCATGTGCAGAAAAATTATCAGGCAGTACTCCAGTTGCAGTCTACAATGTGATTTCCATAGCCTCAGCCTACATCTTATAGTGCGAAATGTTTTAACTGTGAGGCCACTAGTCCTGTTTGCGTCTGCGATTTGGCAAACCAATTGCTCGGGGAATCTGAACGACCTTTTACACACTGAGTGGTTATTATTAAGAGACCGTTTATAAAGAGCCTACCCAGAGGAACTTGACATTCATAGGCGAGAGCAATGCTTTTAGTGGCATAGAATTTCATCGCCCATTGTCCACACTACTCGTCTAAGCAACTTGAGTCCTCCACGATGCTGGCCATGATTTTGGGGTAAAGACGACCGCTGGAAAGAATAGATTAACTTGATGTCGCCCGCGAATAAGAAAAGTGCGCCGTGGCATATTGCTCGAAAGGTGACGTTCACGTAGAGAAGGAATAATAAGAGCCCAAAGACACCGCCTTGTATTACACCGCTAGTGATTGGTTGGGGTTGGGATAAGGTCCCGTTGATACTGGCCGGTTGCAAGCGGTCAGAGAGATAGGAAGATAACCAAGCGTATGGCGGATCAGCTAAGCCAAAGAATTTCATTTTTAGTAAAAGTCCTTCATGGGGCACATGATCAAACGCCTCGGTCCTGTCAAGAAGGTGATTATGATGGCCTTTTTCTTATCAACATTTTGGGCGGCCAGATAAAAAAGCGAAATGGCATGCGGTACAGGATCTGCGCCTAAGAAAACCATGCTCGAATTCACCAATAAAGTCGTTGCTCGTGAGATAGTCAATTAGCCGGTCCTTGACAATTCTCTCCATGATTCTGGACAGGATGGGTGTTTGGTTTATTGGACGGTAGTTTTTTGGGTCATACAGTGGTCCAATTTCTATGGAGGGGAATATGGTGAAGATTTTCTACTGAACGGGAAATACCTCAGTTAACGTGGAGTTCGTAAACAGGTTTAGCAAAAGAAGTGCAATATCTGGTTTGCTGAAACGGAATAGGGCAGGGGGAAAACCGTCTGAGGCAGGTGGTTAAGGTAGTCTGACGACAGCGCGAGCCCGCTTTATTTTCTCTGTATTAGAAACGATAGACTAAGGTGTTCGATTTTTTAGCTCAGGGAGGCTGGATGAATTGATGGAGATGTCCGCAATGAGGGTAGAGACGAAGTACGGGTTAAAGCCTCGACAATTTCCTTCGCATCATTGAGCTTCTGGCTGTTGTGTGTGATATACAAAGAGGTACCATATTTATCGCGAATAGTGCAGGACCGCAAAAGTCTGGCAACATGCGAGCCGGGATTTGATTGCCGACGGGCAGTATTTCCCGCCTGCATAGTTGGTCCTCGAATGCAGCAAGCAGATTGTTTTGGAGTCGATTTTACCTCAGCGATATGGAGAAGTCTAAGGTTTGCGTGCAGATATTCTGTAGCTTAAGAATCTTCTTTTCATATTTGCGGATTTTCCTTATTCACACTGTCCGGGTTTGGACTGTGCGACGGATCACGTTGTTAATATTCGAGTGTGAGTTTGCACATAATATGTCGGCGGCTTCTTGGGAGCAAGATGAAAGGAAAAAGTCAGACCAGTCAAGGCCACGTAGAGCGGCAGTCAAGCAAGCCTTGCTTGCTATTTTGTAAGAGGCGCTGGCGGACTAGGTAATGGCTGCAAATATTTGTTTTCTGGGGCGAATATGAAGAAAGCAGGAGACCATCTTGTGATCACTACCCGGAAAGTTATCTTGAACGGAGTGTTAGCATTACTGAGATCGTGGGTGAATACGAGGTCAAGGATATTTCCTCTGGTGGGGTTTGCTACATGCTGCATCCATCCTCTTACGTGGGTTTTGCGAACAAAGTTAAAGAACTGCAATGGGGCGGTCTTGGTGGACCAGCAGATCTTGGGAGCATTAAAGTCTCCTGCTATAGGTTTCGCTTCCCTTGCCGAAGACACGGCAGTCAAGTGTGCTTACAGCGCGTTCGCGTGGACGAAGCTGATGGTCAGGCATCAGTGTTACTCTGCTGAACGACCATAGCAGGCGAATAACCAAGATAGTTACCTGCAGTGAGGCCAGGCTGATCTGTATTTGACCCGACTGGGTTAAATGGTCTTTCGAAGTGAAGTAAGTGAGATCAAAATAGGAGGTGAGTCATCCCTTTTGTCTGGGCTGATATCTCATTGATCCTAGGTGTTTCGGAGGGACACCTGAGACTTAACACCAGCGGATGCATAACTGTTAACGTTGCCCACTGCAGCACCGCTGCTCGTCTTGGTTGTCTGGCCTGACAAGACCGGCGACTTGAGCTCTGGGAGACCTCAAGTGTCGGCATGCTGACCGGCTCAACCAACAACGTCCATTGGTATCTGACCATTCTCCCAGGAAGATTATTTATACTCCCCAAGCTTTTTGTTTATCCCGCGCGAAACTTATCCAGCGCATTCGACACTTTACTCTACATTTGATTTTTTTCCAAAGAAGCTGGTAGGTCGAGGATATCATTCGCCTTCCGTCCAGCGAGAACAGCGATAATATGGTCCTAGCCAACAAATGATAAGCTGGTTTGAGCCCATATTAAGGACGGACGAAGTGTTCAAAGTCTGGCGGATTCCTACAGCCATATCTTGACCTTCGGATGTCACCTATTTGGTTGGTTAGGCTTTGGAGAAGAATTTCGATGAGGCACAGTACAAGCACCAGTTATTCCTTTGTATCACGACTGTGCTTACGTGAACTTGGCCTCCGTGGTTGCACTCGGAGCACTGCGCCCAATCTTGGAAGAGAAATCATGCTAATGAAAGCATATGACTATAAGGCCAAAGTACCAGCTTGTCCTTGCGGGTCCGTGCAGTCCCGTGGGACCTAACCGATACCCGCGATGTTAGCTTGCGACCCTATGCTCTAACACTGTGATTTTTTGAAGGATAAGATCACTGCAGCGCTTTAGTCAATGAGGTTTAGTCAGTCTCCCACCCGCTCGTCATGAAGAAGCTAGCTGAAATTTTTGTCCGACCCTTTGAAGCCCTTCAGTGAGTCGGTCCAGGGTGAAAGGTTATTTAATCTGTGGGAAGGATCCGTCATTGTGCCACCCTTGAAGAGTGGTGCCAAGGCGAGTATTGTCAGTCCTAATCTTTTTCGTCTTCCTTGCTTCATTGGCAGTGAAATGGGCAATCTGACTACCGCTTGAGTGAGTGGTCACAGGAAACCGTCGTACCTATCATCCGCAAGGATGCGGTTTTTGGAGACATTGTTATTGTGCATCCGACGTTCTTCCCGCTCGTGAAAGCTGGTTGGAGGCCATGACAGCGGGGGATCCCATGGATGTCATGTTTGTGGATTTCTGCAAGGTGTTTGATATGTACCATGTGGTCGCTTGCCACTGAGGCTCCAAGCTACCTACGTTGATAGCCCAACCCTGAGTTGGATCAACGATTATATGCTTGACCGATCTGTTTCTGTCAGATTTTCCGAATTACTCTAACGGTGGTTTACTGCAGGCATCCGTGGATCGATTTGCAGCCCGCTGCCATTCCTAGAACACATCAACGGACTACCATTGGCCGTTATTCCGGCACCTCTCACCTATGCAGATGGCCTCAGTTTACGGGGTGCTGTTCGGTCAACAGCCGACCTGAAGGCTCCTCAACACGGTGCGAACACATTATTGCGGTGAGGAGACTTGGCTGTCCCGATTCAACTTGCCAAATGCGTCAACATATATGTTAGAAGACCACAATCCCTCCAACGTAACTTCAGTTACAGCATGTGAGGCGTGTAAATTCACCCGGCCATACGAGCAAGGGAATAGTTTTGACGATTTCGTAAACATTGAGGGCCACGTCACACACCACTGGACGGCTATTAAATTATTAGCTGGCATGCTCCGCGTGACTAAGCATTGTCTCTCAAAAGGTGTGTTGAGGCTCACATGAATTTTGTTCTCCTTTTATAAAAAAATCTTTTATGCTTCTCAATTTCCGAGAAGCGTGCGCAGGGCGAAACCAAATTTGTACACTGATAACGCAGTCCAAACACGAAGAACAAAAACCAGACATGAAACTTAAATGTGCGTGCACAATCGCCATTCAATGTGATACGTCAGGTATAAACTAGAGCTAGAAAATTGGCTGTCAAGGTTATTCAAGACTTTTTGGGATTGGACTGCCAGTTATTTCGTTTTTAAATGCATCAAAGTTTCATATCGCGGGAGCATAACTCAGCTGGAAGACAATGGCGGACGTCGTAATACGGCCGGATTACCCAAAAATCGAGGGAATTTTGTGATCTACATGGGCGTTCCAATGAGATCAGGACCAATATGGACGTCATAACGGGATAGAGGTGAGTCAGGTCCAGACCGGACGTTACATGAGGTGTTCAAGAGAGTGATAATCAACAATAAAAGAACCACTAAAAAGCTTAAGATGAAGCAGAGGCAGACAATCAAGTTTGCGGCAGACTATTTAGGAAGCGAAATTATTTGAAGATTTTTGAGCGGGGAGGCAATATAAGCCCCATGAATGTTCACCAAACTCATGCGGTTGGGGGTGAACTGGGATGATTACGCGCGGCGGGAAGAAAATTAGTCCATGTAAGAAGTAAAACCGGTCCTTAAATACACTTGCCGTGAATGATTTTTAAGCCGTCCTTTTTGATGTTGGAGTTTGGGGCGTTCTGTGGCCGTAGCGGCTATGAACGTATGCAAAGGCAAATGGGTTGAATTTATAACATACTCACAGGGCACTGCAGTAGTTTTCAAGCACGGTCTTAGGAAGACCGTGCAAAAAATGCCTTCAAGCACAGCGATGTAGGGGATACAGTTCGCGTGACCACATTCCTAATAAGGGCGGGTCTTTGCATGAAGCAGCTCCCAAAATCAGCCTTTCAAAAACGAAGGACCACGAAACCAGCGCAGTGTTGACGGCCAAGGAAATTCACCAGCTACACTCGGATCCACACTGTCTGTCGACCGTTGCAGTAACATCTGCCACGTTCAGAACGAGATAAAATGAGAAAATTTTAATTAGGAGAGTCGGTGTGCCATCGGAGCCCAAAAGACCAAAATGCATCAAGGGTGCGTATCGCTGGCGCAAAATATGGCTGGAGGGTATTGGGGTTCGCCGCCTGTTGGCCGGGATCCTCGAAAATCAAGAGAATTATATGGTGGAGAGGAGGATTAATAGGGATGTGATAACTTAATGGAGATGAGTGAAAACCATGCTACATATCATATGAGGCAGTATAAAATGCAAAATATCTGAAAGCACAGTAAGTTGAGCAAGAAAAGCGGCGGCAAGGGATGAAAATTGTGCAATCGTAAGCCTAATACATGGTGTTTTTCGAGCAATTTTGTGTTCATAAATTTCAGCTTGGCCCAGAGATGAAGGTTGCTTTGAAAAAGACGAAGGAGAACCAGAGTCAAACGAAATAACGTCTGGCGGACTCGTGTGGAGAACTGTCACCGGTGGCGCCGGTCTACTGCAAAATTCCGCAGACCGGAATAGAGATTGATGAAAAATGTCGGTCTTCAGCTGTTTTCGGATGTCAAGATGCATTGTGAACGTCAGTTCATATCAGATGTCAATAAAAATGCTGACCATTCGTGAGTTCGTTTTGTATGGATTTGTTAGGAGAATTTTGGGAAGGAGTAAGAGAAAGCCAGTACAAAATGGTAGACGTGAACTTATGAGCTACAGTGCTATTTCCACAACAGTGCTAGTAGGTGGGGCTGACGGAGTGCTGGCCACCCAACCCGAAAAACACCGTTTGAGGGTGAACGCAGGTGTAATCCGCTATCCTAGTTGCAACCACACACCGCTGCATATATTTACACTTACCAATGATGCGTATCACAGGCGCCAGGTGTAACTGCAGGATGGCGGCGGGTGTTGAGATGTGTCCATGGTAGTCTGATGTTAAATGCCTATAAACGAATGCTGAGGTGCCATGCAGAAAGCTTTCAACATCCATTCGTGCAAGGTAAAATTGTCAAAACGGACCAAAACAAATGGAGGGAAGAATATTGATGGCCGATAGATACCCGGTATTAAAATGGGAATAAAAAAACGTCGGCCATTTCAGCGTGAATCTTGGGGCCAAAAGAATTGCCAAAAGTCTTTTGGAAATGCGGAGAGAAAAGGAACATTGATGAAGAGGTTTGCCAAGCCATTCTTTGAAGATTGGAAGAATGAAAACGCAATCGGAATCGAGGAGAGTGACGAACAACATGGTAGGCCTCGAATAATACATCTGACGCTGGTATGCCAGTGTGAAACAAAAACCAGTTTCTTTGCTCTTTTGTTTGCGTTTGGAGGCTTAGCTGATAACAATTACTGGTATTGTGATAGCCTTGGCTGTAGAGGGGAGAATCCGGGGTGATCTTTGCGGCAGGCGAAGGTAGCGGCATCTGGAACAGGGATCCGACTGTCGGTGTCTTCGTGGCGATTTGATGTCAACGTGGTGGGCATGTTAGCCACGGGCGGGCAGCTCTAGCAGTAGATCTGTGCACCGCGTGGACTTGTACGCTCAAGGAATTGCAATCGTTGGGTATCAGATTATGTGGCCTCGATATCTAGACAGACTTGCAACAGGGTCGAGAATTTACGCTGGTTAATTACGCAGAATGAAAGCAATGTCCACTTCACCGCGGACTTGGAGCAGGTCGTATTTGGCCGTCCTGGGATAGATGATCTGAGTCTTGGGTCAGCTTTCTTTCGCGGTGCGTTGAGACGTGCGAGAATAAGGTAAGAAACTGAATGGCAAACCCTTGGCGAAACACGAGATGAAATGAGCACAGTCGGAACGGGCAAAGTGAGTGAGATGGCAGTCTGCAGGTATTCTAGCTGAGGGTCATGGCGCGTGCGGATATAAGAACGATAAGGGATGAATGTTATGTAGAAGGAGGAATCAGCTAATGCTGAACTTTGCGCTTGGAGTGGTATCATAGTCGAATGTTTGCAGAAGAAAGAGTTTATATGGATATTATATTAGGAGTAAGTGAAAATGTCATTTGAGTGCAACTGTTTCTTCATAGGCTTTGCTAAATATGTGTTAAAGAAGAAGGAAGGTCAGGTAAAAAATTTGCGCCAATTTCGCATCATTGACGGAGTTTTTCTGTCTATGCCTAAAATGCTATGCACCTGCGGAGACCGTTGAGAATAAAAATGGCTTGAACCTAATGATCGGGTTCAAATATGACATCTAGCATTACATTCAGTCAATAATCTGGGTCCGATTCATAGGCTCTTTCTATTGGAGTGTAAGGATCGTGCAAATTTAACAAAATTTGCAAGGTTATTGCCTTCCTAGTTTTGCTTTTAAAAGTGACGGAGGCAGGAGAAATCATCCTTATATGTAGGTGTAGTTTATTCCATAGGAAGGAATATTCGATGATGAGGAAGTTTTTCCTAAGTGCTATCCTCAACATGAACTCAGCTCGACGCAAGCCATAGGAAAATTTATTTCTTACTTGGCGCAGAGTGGCACACATTTTCACCGATAATCCTGTGAAAAAAGGAGAAGTTGATGTGAACTCGACGCAGCCATATGGGATCGGGGTGTAGATCTATGCAACGTTCCACGTAGTTTAGCGAGGAAGAGTAGCCCAGAGGTCGTTTTGTAAGTTGTTGGTAAACATTTTCAATCTCGAGTCTGTCACTGTGCCGCATGTTGGAACAAACGATGATAGGTCTTACGTGCGTTATATATAACTTGCTTTTCTGGTTTCTAAAAGTTCTGCGCACCAACACGATTAGTCTCCTAGCTTTTGCAGCTTGTATCCGGGTGTGTTCTGAGAAGTTGAATGTGCTGGAGTAATGCAAATCCAAGTCTCTGACAATTTGATGGAAGGACTGACTTCTTTGTTAATCTCAAAGATTCCTGTAGGAAGTTGGAATTTATAATCGAGTATGCTGCTCTTGTGGGCCGAGAATTTCATCGACCAAGCTGTGTACCATGAATCAGGAGACAGTAGATCAATTTTACATAATCTATGATGGCGTTGAGGTCATGAGGGGGAAACGTGCTTGCAGTGTTTTATCGTTTACAAACGGAAAAGGAATATCATGCCTAATGTTGTGAAAAATATCACTGATGTACAGCAGAAACAGTACTGGACCTAGTACGCTTCCCTGAATAACCTCACCAGCAATCGGACGAGGCTTCGATAAGGTTCCATTTCCATTTACTTTCTGCTTTCTAAAGGCCAAATAAGAGGAGAATCAAGCCAGCAAGGGGTTTTTATACCGTAGCTTTTGAATTTCATGAGAAGCTTGCGATGGGATGTGCGATCAAAAGCCTTTGCCATATCTAAGAAAATCACGATCACCGACTCTCCCTCGCTGGCTGCCTTCGTCACTGTTTAGGAAATTAGTCATGCACATAGAGCATGATTTACTTTGAAGGAAACCATGTTGACTAGCGTTGATGAGGTCATAATCCAGTAAGTTGTCAACTTACTCTTTATTATTCTTTCCATAATACGAGAGGCAACTGAGTTGTGGTTGATGGGTATGTAGTTAGATAGCTCCTGCTTTGAACCGTTTTTGTGAATTGGGACAATGACAGAAGTCTTGCATTGGTGGGGA
Organism: Fasciolopsis buskii; assembly: GCA_008360955.1. Lineage (NCBI taxonomy): Eukaryota > Metazoa > Platyhelminthes > Trematoda > Plagiorchiida > Fasciolidae > Fasciolopsis > Fasciolopsis buskii. The sequence goes on from LUCM01011581.1 coordinate 129,047, forward strand.
AAAGTGCAACAATTTAAGGAAAGATTAAATAGATTAGACGAAATTATAGGGATATCTGCACCCCCAAATTTGAAGAAGGCTGGGGGAAGGTCGTCCGGTCCAACATGGAAAAATGGTCTCACTTTTGACAATAGTGGCCTAAAATCACTTGGGTGGAAAGAGAATCTTGGAGGGGAAGCAGAGTAGACTAGGGGAATATCCGGTAAAAATGTCTTTTTGTCAGCTGTCATATAGGCGGGGAAATAATCATTGAACAACTCTGAAATCATTAGCAAGTCATTTGCACACGTGTCCCTGAACATGACTGATATGATGTGCGTACTGGGTAGGGGATTGTTTGTTCGCAATAGTTCAGCCAGGGCCGCAGCCTTGTTGGTAGAATGCAACGCTTGAAGTTCCTTCTTCTTTTAAAGAGAAACGAGAAGTGTCTTGATCTCCCTAGACAGACGCTTTATTTGCAATATCAGAGCAAATTCTTTCGTCCTTTTGAACTTTGTCTGGATTAAGGAATATTCGTTTCTTGAGGCGGTCCAAGGTGCTCCATTTTTGGGGATTGTGCCACACTGGGTTGGAGTGATTGGATCATGGCAACCACATAGTTGCGTATCATTGGTTGGTGGCCAGTTGGAGATTCATCGATAGAAATAAACTGTCCCAATTTTGGCTACGAATTATGGAGGGAAGGTGGCTCCATGATGATCTGTGGTGTGGTTTAGTGGAAGCTGAGGAGAAGATAACGGACGTCAAAACTTAGAGCGTGCAAACAATTTGGGAATGATAACATCGGAGTAATCTGTTGTCTATGGATGTGTGCACTTGTGTTGCGCCAGTTATGAAAGTGAATTTAGAATATCGTCGGCCGTTAAAGGAAGCGAAGCATTCTGTGTCCATCCACCCAGTCGTACACTAAAAAAAACGCGGAAAGATATTTTGGGAGGGGAAAGATGACCAACAAATCCCTGGGACGTCGAAGCCGCCCGCTACTAGCTTAGGGCCTGGAAGATCGGCGGCCGCGTTAAACACATCAATTAGCGGCAAAATCTCTGACTGATGCATACTAGGGTGACGGTAGATGCAACTGATCAGTAAGTCTTGGTGCCCAATAGCCACAGTCAGCCAGATAGAATCTTTCGTTTTATCAAAGCTGGGGTGGTTTTATCACGGAGCTGGAAGTGTCTCTTGTGTATATGAGACAACCTCCCGGTGCCTATTTATCCTGTCTTCCCTAAAACCATGTAACCAATTACAGCAATGTCTTCGTCAGGAGTATTGTCGGTCAGCCCTGTCTCAGCGATAATAATGAATTCATATCCACGTGTATACCTCGACAGGAGTGGAGCGTGCACCTTATTTAGTATCGAGCGAGCACTAAATAGAAAAAATGAAACCGACTCAGTAGTAGTAGCGTGTGAACGCTGATAACTGGAGTAAAGACCATCAGATCTGTCAGACTTCATTTGCGGTGGAAAGTCATTGTGAGGCAAGCAAGGAAGAATGGATGTCGGTGGTAAGGGCTCTGGGTGACCATGTAGGTACACACGAAAAACAAAAACCCACAAGTATGCATGCACACAAAAAATATGCTAAATATTTCCTTGCATCCAAACGAACATTCTTCTTGACTAGAGCTATGTGGTAGTTATGCGGGAGTTGACGACTCTGTTTCCAATTCATTTGGCCTAGGGTTGCTTATAATCGATGGGTAAACCAAATAGCGGGGAGAATCCCTGGACAAGTGGGGAAGATTTAAAAACCCACCTGCCTCAAAGGCCAAGGAGCGACAATGGCATAATGTAGTACATTTAACAAGTGATTCCGTCGAGCATGTGGAGCGTGAGCAAGGTTGAAAAAATCCGACATTGGAATGCCTTCATAGGGAACAGTCAGAAGGGTTACCGCCAAGACCTAGAGCAGATACAAGACGGATAAATTGCGCAGTTTGTAAAACCTGATTAAAGCATATCACCAAAAGATGCATGCAGTAAGAATAACTACTCGCCCCAAAAGAAATATCAGGATCTATTATGGACAGAAAAGGAAGGGAATACTAAGGCTGGCCTTGTTAGTCTGATGAACAGAACTAATGGAACCCTTGAGTTGTGTGAACATAGGTGGCGATAAAACGGACGTTTTTCTACTAAAAGGAGGAGCAAACAATAAAGGTGAATCAGGAAGGAAAATAAGGCAGAAACAGAAGCTTGAAAATGACGGGAAAGTTCGCCCAAACACGGGAACTCAACAGGTGGAAGATTTTGCCGGCCTCCTCACCCGGCCCTCGAAGTGCACTCAGGATTGTGAAATGTAGAGCAGGCGCTGCATCAGGTAAGCCAGGCGTTAAATGCTGAGCAGAAATCTAGCCACGCAGACAGAGATGGATTTTGTAGAGTTGTTGTTCACGGGCTCAGAGTCCTATACGAAAGTGATGCGGAAATGACGGTAAGGGACCATGTACTGTATCTGTTCCCAAAGGTGGAAATACCGGACCAGGTTGCTACTGAGTAGGTAACACGTCTGGCAAGATGGAATTGAAGCAGTGATTCGATAGGATGAGATCCGCGATCAACATTTTTTGAGTTCGTCTATGTCCGCATAAGGACGGTTCTTGGCGGCAGAGGACGGAATAGAAACGACCACCGGGTAGGAGATTTCCATGAATCCGGAAGATACTTCGATTAGGCGGATCAAGTCTGGGATACAGCGGGTGGATCTGCAGGATCCAGCACCACTTAGCTGGAAACCCCTAAACTGAGAATCCAGAAATTGGTTGAGGGAGGTAAAATGAAGGCCACCGCTTGCAACTGGACTGCAGGTGAACGCAATGGGTATGAGTAAACCAAACGGATAAACCCGTAACATAAGCCCGTGGCTCCCATGCATCGGAGAAACCAAGAAGAGAATGGTACAAGCGCGCAGACGAAGAGTGAGGATGTTGACTTTCATGGGGGTAAACAGACGAGAGCCTCGGGGCTGAGCTTCGACTACTCGAGAGCCCCTTCCATTCAGTGACCAAAAGGGCGGCCAGCGGGGTGATCACAGTAACCCACACCAGCGCTGCAACTGTGGAAAAGAAGTGGTCTTTGATAAAATTCAAGGCTTTGCATGTAGACAAGGTGTCCCTGACTGATACAAAGCTGCGTCCTGGGAGAAAGATAATGAATTGCTAACGCTATAATGGGTTTATGGGCTGAACGAAAAGAAGGTATAACGTTTACCCCAGTGACTGAAATGTGGGATGCACAGGAAGCTCATGAACTGGAACCCCCAGAATTAAGGGCTCTGTAAGTCATTATCGCCCCGGGTGGCTCTGTGATATCAGTTGTTGGCTTGTACAAAAACCCGGGGCAGGCAAACGCGGGGAGCCAAGACTTTTTCACACGCTCGGTACGGCCGTGGGCCTTGTGGACAAAGATCATCATGCAGGGGGATTTTGACACCCATAAGCCTCAGCGACAGCTTTGGAAAAATCTTTTGGGAGTCAACTGATGGGTTTCATGTACGTAAGCGAAATGGTTCAAAACATTACTCAAGCCACCCGGTGCATATTCAGTCCTTGATTCCGAGATAACGGAACAGCAACGGATTTTCAGAGCATTGAGTTGGAAGAAACAATAGGCAGGAGTTGCCTTGCCGTAATTCGCGTGGACGGACTCACCAGGAATTGCTATCCCCCGAAAAATACAACAGGACCTTCTAGGGAATGGATGGACGCAGGTTGCTAGGCTTGGGTCCTTGGACTCGGCGGGAAGTGGAAAGAGGTAGCAACTATGTGAATTGTCAGTTTGGGTCAATTAAGAGCAACCTGTTAGCAGTAACAAGCTTAGTTGCACTACTCCATAGAATCAAGCAAAATGGGATAGCATCGTAGTGGAATAGTGGCATCACGAGAACCAGAAGGTGAAAACAAAAGGCCCTAATGAAATAGAAGGAAAAAATGGCTACTGAGATTATCTGAGGTACATATTGGAAAGAACGAGTGTGCCACATCTCCAGGGACAATGCCGAACTGCCTGCGAGTAGCGGATCGCCGATTCCCCGAAAGCAACCCCGAACCTTGTAGCGGAACGTCGATTTGTTCTTCCAGTTAGCTTGTTCAACCGGACGTGGACCGCCAGGCGAGGGCGCCATTTTAGCGTTGCTGACGCATGCCCCGCTCGTATGCTCCTGTCAAAATATACTAAACCTGGTACCGGTTCCGACTGTCCTTTCCTTGTGCCGGTCAAATGCCAGGGTTGCCAGTAATGAAGTCGTGCGGAGCCGAGTTAGAGTGACACACAAGTGGTCACAGAGTTTAAAGACAAGCAAAAGGTAGCACAAGATTCGCGTTACGACTGTCGGCTGCGCAAGTCTATTACAGTTATATGCAATCGAAGGTGGCCTTACGGAAGACCGCGGGCGGAGTGAGAGACAATCCGGGAACTAGAATGATCACCAAACAAGGGAAATCCAACCGTCGAAGCAGTATATAAGAAAGGTCAAGGGGCACAGAGAAAAACAATGAGCCGCGCCTTTCCTAGGGTGGACATGCCGAAAGGGCCGATCAGGAAGAACAAAGTGCTCGACAGTATGAATCAAACCGATCGGTGATGAGCCGCAAAGCCTGATGGACTCCACCTAGAGATAATAAAGTCGCTGTCCAGGATCATGGTGCAACCCTCCACCAAGCTCGATAATGCATCACCGGATAAAGAGCGGCTTCCCCCGGAATGGGTGACACCGAAATCATACCTGTGCATAAAGACTGAGACAGAAAAAACTGTGACGGCTGTCAATCGGCACACCAACCAACGGACTCCGGAATATTACTGAGTGAGGACTTCAAACGTACCATGCGATATCGGGACGGCCAAAAAGGCATGGCGTAACTTTGCCAACCTAGGAGAGCAGCAAGACCAAAGAGGCACGAGGTATTTCTGTCGCTGTCCAAGAAGCCTCCCAGACAGCATTTCGAACACTACATCCAGACCGTATTTGGTAATAGGCATGAAAAAGTTGGAACAGTTTCGGCGCGTTTTTACAAATTGGTTTGAAAAGCTGAGTCGCATGGGATATGAGCAGAGGCTAAGGACACTCGATTTGTACTCCCTTGAAAGACGTAAGCAAAGAGATGACTTAATCCGGGACTGGCCGAGGTACGGGTTATCGTGAGGACTGAATGGGGCTAAGGGGAATGAAAAACAGAGGCAGCGTGAAAGCGATTGCAAGAGGGGTGTGACTGCAGGGTTGAAAAACAAATAGTTCTATCTTACGTGTGACGAATGACTGGAACAAGGTACCAGGGGAAGCAATCGAGGAGGGATCGTTGCGTAAACTCAAACATTGTCTGACCCAAGAAGCGTTCAGTGGAACTGCCTGGACTATACAGAATCTCACCGTAGTCCTGCAAACTAACTGGAATGGGAACTGGGCTGGACTGCGTTACACCAGCGCCCCCGTTCGGTTCGGTCTAGTTCCGTAGGCGTAGAACGGGGGGCCGTACTAACTTTCGGAGTTCTCCCATTGGTCTGCACAGTAATTGGTACCCACCTCTTCCAGCGTTATTTTCTTCGCTCTTTCCTTTTGTTCTAGCAACATTGTTTCCGCCATGAAAGATTTGTAGAAAGAGAAGAATCCTTCTCACCGCACGGGGAGAGTACGGTTACTCTTTGGGCCTCCAAAACGGTCTTCCATTGCCAAAATTAACGCACGTATCTATAATATAAACATAATTTATTCCACTTACGGTCTACTTCTACGTTGAACTTTTTGACTGTGTCTCAACGGCTCTCTAGTCAACTTATTCCATCCATTCACAAATCTGTTACTGAAGAAGTTCGCTGTATCTGTCAACCGAGGACAGTGCCTAGGCAGTTTTTACTTGCCCTGTTTCCTAAGTCAAGGTCCTCGTTTAGACCGGTTTTGTGATGAATTCCACATAGACCCTCAAGTATCTCAAACGTCTCATGCATGTCTTTCGATTCCTTCGGCTTCCCAATGAGAACAAGCCCAATTCATTCTGTCTCTGTTCATACGTGTTCTTCCTTTGACCCCTAATCATGCTTGTGGCTGGCCGTTGCACTTCCAAGCAGTTCTTATCTTTTTTGGAAGAATGGAGGCCAAACATGAGCGGAGTATTCTGATTGAGGTCTTATGGAACCGCATTTTGGCACGACACTGCTGACTTCAGCCGAAAAAGCTCTGCCGTGGCCTTGCGGCTGCAGCATACTGGTCAATCCACTCAGGATTTGATGTAAATTAGATTCCAAGATCTATTACTTCACTTACTGCAGTTGTATCGCCCTCTGCGGTCCTTGAAAGCAGGTGGCTTTTTCCTGCTTTGAGTTTTAAATCCCATGTTTTTGCCCTGGCTAGAGCATCCCGTCTAGAGGGCCCAACCACCTCCACGTTATCAGCAAAGAAAAAGATAGGAGACTGCAGTGTCGTAGCTAAGTCATTTGTGAACAGTAAGGGCAACAGTGGCCCGAGTACTGAGCTCCGGGGTACTCCACTAGTGACCACCGTTGTGTCCGACCCGGCCTCTCCGACCATGTAAAAATTAACCTACCCACCTCAGTAACCTACCACCTGTTCCAAATGCTCGCAACTTCAGCAGCAAGAGGCGATGATTTGCTGAGTCAAGAGCCTTACTAACGTCGAGAGAACACCTGCCGGCATGCCTTCATCTAGCCTGCCAGTAACTTCGTCTAAGAAGCACAAGAGATTCGCAAAGGCAAGATCTCTGTTTCAGAAACTCAGGCTAAGTGAGGCACAGCATGGAGTGCTGCGTCAGGTGTAAACACGTGTTTCTTGATTATGCGTTCTAGCACTTTTCACAGGACGCTTGTGAGACTCACTGGCCTACATTTCCCTACTTCCAACCGCGACCCATCCTCGTGGATAGCCAATATCGCTACCGGGGGCAGAGTCACCTTGTATAGCTTACAACTCGGCCATGCCAGCAGGTCGGCCAGAGGCTTTAAGCTAGCCGGGTGGATCTCGTCCGGGCCAGCCGAGTTAGTAATGTTTATGTTCCCTAGGTATAAACGAACCATATCCTTTGTTATCTGCAAGTCGTCTATGTTTGGTGGCGGGATCGGACGATCTAGCTCTTTGGAGGCCCTCACCCACCCTGAGTACACTGGTAAAGTAGTTAATTAGTCTTTTTGCCTCGCCGTTCTCATTCACTGCAACAGAATCTTCATCCGCTGTTGGTGGGCCGACTCCTCTGAGTGATTCTTTTGATTAGACGTAAGCACCATATTTCTTGGGCTGCTCCTTAACGCACTTGGCTAGCTTTGCCTCATAGTGGTCCTTGGCGCTTTGCACTATCCTTTTAGCCTTATTTCTATGCTTGAGATGCTGATCCCATGCTGGGCTGCTCCCGCGGGTCTCATACAAGAACCAACCTCAGTCCCGACGTTTTATAGCCCTGCGTATTCCCGTCTTCCAAGGTGCCACACGGCCTTTTCTCCGTCCCTTCAGAGATGCATATTCGTCGTGGAGGACATGCAGGAACTCCATTATCCGCCTCAGGTTTCCCACAGGTTTCACTTTTGTCCCAGGGCAGCTCTAATGCCCTACCACGAAGCATCTCTACATCCATTTCCTTAAAGCTTTTTGTCATTTTGGGCATAGTCTTTGGCAGCTCCTTATAGAGCGCGTTTTACGATCACGTGATCATTCTTGCCCAAAGGAGGATAGAGCTGCAGCTGCTCTATATTCCCTCTTGTTTCGTAATCACGGGGTCCAGTAAGGGTAGTCTGCATCCACCCCTATACTTAGTGTTCATTATGTGTTGATGCGTGATATTTCCATGCAGCTACCCTAGAAATTTTTCTTCTCCAGTTCCCGGTATACACGTTCCAAATCCCTAGTTGATGTACGGCAAATTTAAATCGCTCACGATCAGTAACTCGACGGAAGAAGTTATTGCTTTCATCAAGGCTTGAAAGGGTTGGCTGTCCTCCTCAATGCTTGAACTTCGGGAGGGATACACAAAACCAGGTAGACCAATTTCTTCTTTGGCCGTGTAAGCGTAACGATGCATAGCTGAACATTCCTGGTGCACAGTATAACCCCCGATACCAAGTGATTTGTTCCTTCTCTAATAAGGATGGCTACTGTCCCGCCGGGAAGTTCCTCCTTCCAGTCCTACCCACATATTGCAAATTTCTCTGGTACTACTCGAGGTATAGTTATCGTTGGATAACCAAGTTTTCGTAACTGCCATGAGCGACGTTCGATGGTCATCAGTTAACGCAAATAGCTGCACCAACTTGTCACTTATGCTGCATGCGTTTGCCTAGGATATTACCTCCTGCCCCCCCCCCTAGACGTGCGGTGGCCACACACATTGACGGGTTTTCATGCGTCTGCCTGCAGTCTCGACGAGTCTCGAACCTCCATGTACCCTAAGCAATTTCCCACTTTAAATCATGCCTTGGGAGGAGCCCCCGAGGAAAGGCCATGTTTTTTGGAGGTGGCTTTTCGTATACCATAATGTCGCTTAGCACGTGTTACGGTTTTACTCTCTTCCTCACACTTGCAGATTACTTCTGTCTTCTGCCACCTGGTTAACCCGCGTCCCATTTTCTAGCACGCGGGAGATGACAACCATCCTTTGCTTACCGGGGGAAGGTGGGTTTTTCGGGGTCTGAGAAACCGTGCAGCTTGCCGGCATGGCTAGCGTTCCAAGGACATGATATGGAACCCTACTTTGTTGTTGTGAGGGTTCCAGCTCCTCATTTCAGCTGTGACAAATCCACCTTGATGAAATTGCTCCTGATATATTTTGGCGAAGCTAAAAGTCATCGAATTGTCCGTCATCTTAAAAACTATTCACAAATCGCCAGTCAAATCTGTTGCTAATCGCCTGTCGTTCTTTTCCACTAACCGTAGCACGGACACTGAGGTCAAGCGAACGCATATCTTTTTTATCAGAAAGCAATTCGTACCTATGGAAATGACGAATGCATGACCACACCTGTGACTGTCGCTTATTTCAGCGGTTTGCAGAGTCGTAATTTGATTGGTCAGAGATAATGGTTGACTTTCAGCCTTGGATAATGTCGCTTCCTATTATATCACAGACTTCCCAGGCTGATCGGTTAGCATTGATCAGATGATGACTTGTATTTCTGTTGCCCAGTCGCTGATGTCACCTGGGAGCTAGTAGCCAGTGAAATAAGTCAGCCTCAGTTTATGCGCCGTTAAAAAGCGCACACCATTTGGCAGCGGCAGATTTAATTCTTTTACGTTTATCGATTCCTACTTGCTGATCATAGTCCCTCGTCGCGGGATCACTGGTAGCAAGTGAAATAACTTAATTTGGCTTTGGCATAAGCAAGATGGGACCGATATCGTCTCACATCTTACATACCCCTTATGCGGCAGAAACAAGCTGGTGTTTTGATCAAGCGATACTTTGCCGCTGCATTGCCACGTCATCTGCAGACTTCCACATGGCCCCCTCCACCCCGTGGGAGGAACGCAAAATAGAGCACAATATAGTGGACGAGTGTTCGCCAATAGCAACGTGTGACCCAACCAGCGTAGTCTACCAAGTTTCATGCGGTGAAACAAGGCATTCTCAGAATTGGCACCTAACACTAGATTCCTGACCTCCACATTACTCATTCGGTCACTCCTTCCAATTCTAACGACACTACGTAGACATCAGTGATCGAAAACCTCTAACTGACGGACATCTTCCGCACACACTCTGTGTCTCGCAACCACAGGACTGAATTAAGCGCAATGCGGCGCAGTACACACGATCCTTCAACTTCAGTGAAATATCAGGCCGACGCCACAAGTGCTCCAATCCAGCATAAGCTTCTCGAGCCTTGGATATGCGCGAATTTATCTCCACTGCCGAGCTACCATCGTTGGACACAAAGCTACCAAGATAAGTGAAACGGTTCACAATCGTTAAGTCCTCTCCATCCAGTACCAAGTTCGGCACTACTGTCGCCTAGTCCTGTAACAGCACTTTGCACTTTGCACTTTGAAGGTGCAAAGCACACGCCAAATCGAGCAACCGACCTCGAGAGTCTGTCTAGTGCACGTTATGCATGATCTGCGGATTCGGAAAGACGCACAACGTCATCTGTATAATCTGGATCACACAGCTTCCCTACATTTCGTAGTTCGACTCCTACATCCTGGAGACCTAAAACATCTTCCATCACCTCGTCCATGACGAAGTTGAACAGGAATGAAGAGGTGGGACATCCTTACCGAACGCCACTAGTCGTTTCGAATGAACTTGATAGTTCACCATATACCCTCACGCCAGTACAATGCTCGCAACAGGTTCACGAACTTCGTTGGCATGCCTTGTGGTGGAGGGCACTGAATAGTGCTATCCGATCCACCGAGTCGAACGGACCTTTCAGGTCGAGAAAGATTATAATCGTAGGGCGGCGGTGTGTGGCGCGTGTCGAGTAACTGACGAAGAGTGAATATCTGGTCGATGCAATCTCGACCTGGACGAACTCTGGCCTGCTGTTCGCGGATGTTGCTCTCACGAACTGGTGTCAAACGGCGTGGCACATTCAAGGAAGGCCAAGGACCTCTAAGTGACCACTATATCGGGATCTAAACATCCTTCATACACGATAATTAGTGACGCATCACCTGCGTGGCACTTTTCTTAGAAACATGATACAATCAGTGAAGACCTTACCCCATTGAATAACAAGAAATACGGCCCTTTTCTCCCTCAATTATTATGAAAGCAAGGAGGGTAGCCTTGATTTCATTCACGCAGCCTCTCCACGCAATTTGAAAAGAACTGGGTGAAGGTCGTTGGGACCGGCTGCTTTTTCCTTCTTCAGAAGTCGAATGTTCAATTCCACTTCCATTTCCGTTGGGGGCTCGACGGACACCTTCAAGGATTTGCAGCTGCAGACGTCGGCCTAAATACGGTGGCGTGTGGCCAGCTAAACTGCTTTGAAGTGCTCAATCCAACGGTCTAGCCTCTGTTGTTTACCATGGATGAGCTCTTCATTTCTACCCGAAGTTCGCCGCCCGCCGGTGTCGCGTATAAGCTCAAACGGTGTTTGACTGTTATCTAAAGTGCCCGCCTCCTCCATCTCTCCACTCACTAGTTTTCATGACCATTCTCTACACTTATGGCCATCTGAGGCTGCAACTGTCGACGCATCTTCGGGAGCTGGCGTTTTTGCTCCATTAGACCCAGGGTCCATTGAGAGATTCACTGTTTTGGATGAACGCTAGATCTAGGACCACAGGCGAAATCTGCTGCCAAATGCATCGCCTGCTTGATTTGATCCCACTGCTCGACCACGTTGCTGATAGTGGACGTTCCTAGTTCCTCGGATAGTTTCTGTTCATGGCTGTTGCGAACAGCCGAATCACAGAGACGTTCGACAGCTAATCGAGTTTGTGATCTGCGTCGATGGCCGTTTAGTTGCAGCAAAAATTGCATTAAAACTAACGCATGTTCCGATTCGACGTACGTGGTCCAGTATGGTCTACATTTCTGGACAGAACTGCACCAACGGTAGCTTACTGCGATATGATCGATGTGACTCAGACTACCTGTCGAGTTGGAGTGCCATGTCACTGTGCGACGCGAACTTTGTCGGAACTTCGTACTAGATAGGATTAAGTTATTGTATGCACAAAGCTGTAGAAGTCTTTCCCCGTTATCTGTTCGCTGAGCAGGCAAGGCGCACCGCCCACCTAAACAGGTTTCGGGTGCACTAACTTGTGCATTAAAATCGCCCGCTACCACTACAGTATGAGAGCCTTTGCTCTTCCGAAGAAGAGTGACGAGTTCGTCATAAAAGTCGCGTTTTTTGTGCCGGTGCAGCAGTCTGTTGCGGTGTATGCCGAGATGACAGATACACTGCCCTTCCTTCCGGACGCCGGCTAATCCATGCAGTCTCACGGCACCCAAGCGACTGTTGACTGGGAGCCAGTCTAGAAAAGATGCTTCAGTCTTCTCACTCAAGACTTCCTACACGACATTCACTCACAGGTTGAGCTGCTTCGTCTCCTGATGTGTGAAGGAAATATGTTGACGAGACATTTGGCGCAGTTAGTCGAATTACTCTATTTGAATCCTGAATTCGTGTTTCACTGACCCAGCAGATCAATCGAAAGTGAATCCATGGTCAGAGCTGAATGCGCTTGTTGGCCAGCCTGTAATAAAGTGCGCGCGTTGAAGGAACCGAGATTCGGAGGCTGACTAAGCTTGAGAAAATGTGAGCTAGCGGGCTGAAAACCACCTACTGAACTATTTGACAATGAACCGTTGCGAGTATCGAGCGTGTTGTCAATGGGAATATTATGGGTAGGCGGAGGGAGAAAGAGATTGGTTTGAATACAGAAAAGACAGTTTGAATGAAAGAGGAAACTACAAGCAGCGATGTTCTTATCACTGCCCATCTCGCTGGATGCTTTGGTCAGCGCGGTGCGGATTATCGTACGTGACAACCGATGCAGTATGAAATTATTTTTAGGCGTGTAGCTGATGATAATTGATGGACGGGTGCTGTTAAGTATTCCAGCCACTAAACAAAAGAATAATTAGGGTTCTCAACCAAAGCCTTTCTTTTTAACATGAACCTGAATGCAAGGCAGCAATACATGGCTGAGTAGAAGCCCATCTACTTTGGTCAGTTGTTCTTGCGCTCGTTTTTCCGAGTGAGCCACTAACTCTGATCAATCCGCGACTGGGAGGACCAAGAGGCTGATTCGTCAGGCCTCTACCCATTGGCCTTCCAGGCATGATAGGATCCTCGGCTTGAGATAAGCCATCCTGTATAGCTCGTTGGGTCACGGAGGCACGCAGGCCGTCACAACACGTCAAGGTGTAGTCTCGTTGTAACGGTGGGTTGTTGGTTGTGCATAATGAAATGTTGTCCCATCATTTGAACGTCGCCCGACTTCTCTCGGGCGTGATTTGATTCTGTACTTAAGAACGCAGTCTTGCAGGGCCATTTGGGTCCAGGAAGCGCTGGCCATCAAAGCATGCTGACGTGTAGTTCGTTAGTGCTGGTGAGAGTCTGGCCGACACATGTTTTCATCTGATCTCGTTTTTTATGTTGGCCACTTTTTGAAAATTTTCAGGATGAATGCAGCGGTTGTTGGGAAGCTACCGGAACGAGTAATTGGCCGGCGGTGCGAAAATTCGACCCCAAGACATTCAAGTTGTAACACGATATGTTTGGCCTTTCGATCACCGCTGGGCAAGATAAATAACTGCATAAACTAGGCAGAAACCACTATCGGTTATTTTCACAGTATCCAGTATTGTTTGCTCGAACACCGAATTTCTTAAACGAAACTATTCCCGCGATTTCGTATATCTTTATCAATAGTTCAGGTGTATTGTTTTCTTGCTTTTTAGCCAGACATTAACCATGTCTTACGGGCGGCAACGTGGCGGTAGATGGGGTATGAATTTCATCTCAGCATCTGGCCCTCAAACCAGTTTATCCACTAGCCGTCTGAGTGAAGAAGGGCCTGGTGACTATTTTAGATCCGGTTATTCAAGCAGTGCACTAGCTTCGGACGTTTCGCGTAGCGGTGGAGCAGCTGTGCCACCCCCGTCATCGCTGTCACGCAAACCTCGTGGTTATTCGGACCCAAACGAAGTGTTCACAAAACAAGGTACAATGGTGCCAACACACAGCGTGAGTTCGTCTAGGGCGTTCGCCAATTTAGGTCGTAAACGGGTAGTGGACGAAGACGAGTAAGTCTTTTAGAGATGCACGTCGTTTCTTTCTATACATAAAGTAATGATCACTTGATAATCTTAGAACATTCTTGTCCTTTCAGAGAAACTTCCCTTATTTCGTTCACAATTAGATTTAGTTGACACTGGAGTCTGCTAGTCATTTGGAGTCATTTGGCTCTGCACTTCTCTAGTGGATTTAATTAGTCTCTATCCACGAATGTGACAACTTGAGAAACCCAGGGATGTTTGGTCACATACTAAACGGCCTTCTTTCGACTTATGATAATCCTCTCTTGGTGTGACACATTTAACAATGGGAATAGTATAACAGGAGGAATCGCTGCTTACTGGTTTCCCATAACTGGTTTGTAAACTTCAACATAAGATTTTCGTTTTAATCCCCCTTTTAGGTATACTTATAAAAACTCCGGTAATAAACTTGCAGATTTTGTAATTAGAAAAGTCAGTAACTAAATGAAAGCTTGAATACAAGAATCCTACTTATTGTAACGCCGCGGATTCCGCTCATGTTCTTTGATATTGAATAAGTGAGTTTCGTTTATCCATTGGGAGAAGCTTATTAATATACATTCGACCTTCATGTTATTCCACTGCTTTACAAACTTCTTAGTTTAATGTACGGGCCGGATTCTCGTTTGAGACAGTGTACTTATCATCATCAGCCAGCGTTAAGTAACAGGGCGAACTCCACTGACCGTTGCTTTTCTCTCACAGTTACACGTTGCAACAGAGGGAATAAATGTACGAGGTGGACAGAGGGTGGATCTACATAGGGGAGGTAAGAAAAACGTCCTAGAAGCCGAAGCACAGAATACAATCCAACCGGACAAGCGCACATCTCAATCACTGTGATTCTACACACTGGAACCAAGGTCGTCATTGTTCCCGGTTTGCTGCTTTGTCCTTCTGTGTGTTTTTGGACCCCACCACAAAAGCGTGAGGCACTTACTTGACCTAAGTTTAGTGTAAATTTTCTCATTCCACATTGACACATAATCTGTTGGTCTCCACGTTGTTTCTTCCACTCCGATGGATGAACCGAAAATAAAGCATAGTGTGGTAGACAAGTGTTCGCCATTCGAAAAACATGACCCAACCAACTGAGTTTACCAAACATGACACATGGTGATGGGATATTTTCTGCTCGGTATCCAGTTCTAGGTTCTTAACGTGCATATTGGTCACTCGAGCATGCCACCTGATTTTATTGATACTGCGCAAACGTTTCCAACCAAAGGCCCGTGAAGAATCAATATAATCATACACACTGCTCAATACCACTGTATATATTTATATATACTATATGAATGAGAACCGTGGGAATTACGTTGAAGGAAGAAAACAGCGAGCGAGAAACGGGGAAGGAAAATAAACAATGGGCAAAGTTCACTACACATGTCGGGTTTACCATTCCCCATTTACACGTCATTGGCTATCCATCAAGATCCATGATTCCTCTGTGGATCGGTTACTAACCGGTTACCCAAACCGAAATAGAGGGGACCCTAACCCGAGCGTTTCACCCAAATAGTCGGTTCTCCTTCATATTTGAGCCTAACTCTGGCGCTGCGCGCAGTTGCATTTCTATTACGAATTAGGTACTTCACCATAGCTAATCTATTAGATAAAGATCAACTTCGCCCCGCACTTGAATGATGCAGTCACGTGTGGACAGGGTCTTCGTCTGTTTCTTTTTCCTCTCTTAATTGGGTTCAGTATAAGGTCATCCGGGTGATCGATTACCTTTTTTAACAACTGCTTTACAGTCACTAGCCCATCGTCGGGACGTTGCTTTCCTATCCCTTTTCTACTTATATTACTTTAGTTTCTATTCTTCAGAGTTTACCTCAGTAGCTCCTCTCCCTGTAATGCTTTCCCGCCCTTCCGGAGCACATACAGCTCGTCATCCTTATCAAGTTTCCGTAACTAGGTCTCGCATTTCTTACGTAAATGTTCCCCGGATCCCCCTCCCTACAGTTTGTCTTTTGACCCTGGGGTTTACTCTTTATACTGTGTTTCACGTTGTATAATAGAAAATTAGTCCTTACGGTTATTAGGGATATCACTTCCGCGGCACTAGGGTTTTGAGCATGTAATTAATAAGCCGGAAAATATTTAACAAGATCTCTTCGGAACGAATAGCAGATTTCGAGGGTTTCTTACCGCACCTTTGCGCTTGTGGTAGATGAATAGCGGGTTCACAGGATTCTTGTGAGCCTAAGAGGTACTCAATAGCACTTTGTTGATTCTCGTGGGGATTCACGACTTTAATATTTTTCTTCCTTATTCTTGCATGCAAGGGGTTCAACGTCGAAGACCATGCTCCGGTATAGTCTACAGGTGCAACCAAATGTGGTCGTTTTTCAAAGCCTATTGATTCGGAATCCAGTACCTAAGCCGATATGTTTGGCTTTACTCCTTGAATTAAATAGAGTCGATATTTATGCGCCCAAACTCGATTTCGAGTTTGAATTTACATTTTACCTGATCATTTCCCCAGCTATTTTCTTGATGAAGAGGAGCAGTCCAACTCCGAATACCAGCCGGCTCCAGGGAGTCCCGGTGCTGTCCGAAAGGGTGGTGGTGGTGACAAGGATGATTCAGATGATTCTCAAGACCCACTAGATAAATTCATGGAAAATATTGAGGTACTTTCTAGTGCTTGTGACTGTTTGTCGTTTTATTTATTCCAGTGTACTGATAATCAATGCACGCAAATTTTCACTTGGTAGATTGACCCTAAATTTGCCATTTGCGAATTTTAAAGTGTACTTGCACTCCATCGTAAATCCTTTGTTGTTAAGCCAGACCTTTTTGTCGTCATGGATTTGCTGGGGGGTTTTGAACTTCCTCACTTTTGTACATCGGTTTCATTTCTCAGATCGTCTACCTTTATAGAGTTTCTGAGTCGGTTTGAGCCACCTGGATGAATTTGTCACCATGTCATCAACATATGTTTATTTTTATTCATTCTTTCCACCTTAGATTATGCCTGCGGTAAACGCGAAAGGTGGATATTCAGTTGAGGTCTGTTAGGGTAATCGTAAAATTGGATAAGCCGTTGTGCGAGGCATCGGTGAGCATGTCCTTGTCTCGTCCACCGGTCTGTTCAACCTGTCTTTTCTGTCTCCAACCCAATCTGTTTGCCTCTTCTGCCTAGCCGTAGTATCTCCATTGATAACACACCCGATACTCGCAACGGTTTATTGTCAAGTAGCGTAGTAGGTAGTTTTCAGTCTGTTAGCTCACATTTTCTCAAGCCTCGTCAGCCTCTGCATCTGGGTTCGTTCAATGTGCGCACTTTAATACAGGCTGGCCAACAGGGGTGTTTGGCTCTGACAATGGACTCACTTTCGATTGATGTGTGCTGCATGAGTGAAACGCGAATTCAGGATTCCAGTAAAGTAATTCAACTGACTGCGCCAAATGTCTCGTCAAGATATTTTCCTCGCACTTCAGGAGACGAAGCCGGTCAAGCTGTGGGTCGACGTGGTGTAGGAATAGTCTTGAGTGAGAAGGCTGAAGCATCCTTCTAGATTGGATCCCAGTCAACAGTCGCTTGTGTGCCATGAGACTGCAGGAATCAGTCGGCGTCCGGAACGATAGTAGTGTTAAGCGTAGTTTATTTGTTATCTCGGCATACGCTCCAACAGACTGCAGCCCTGACATGGAGAAAGACGAATTTTACGATAACCTCGTCACTCTTGTTCGGAAGAGCAAACACTGACATTGTAGTGGTAGCAGGTGACTTTAATGCACAAGTTGGAAAACTGAGTGCGTCGGAGTCCTGTTTAGGTGGGCGATGCGCCTTGCATGTTCACCGAACAGATAATGGAGAAAGACTTCTCCAGTTTTGTGCAGACAATCGTTTATTCTTATCTAGTACGAATTTCCGACACAGTTCTCGTCGCACTGCGACATGGCGCTCTAACTCGACAGGTACTTTGAGTCAGATTGACCATATCGCAGTAAGCTACCGTTGGTGCGGTTCTGTCCAGAACTGTAGATCATGCTGAACTACGTACGTCGACCCGGAGCATGCGTTAGTTTTAATGCGATTTTTTGCTGCAGCTGAATGGCCATCGACACAGGCCACAATCCCGATTGGCTGTCGAACGCTTGTTTGATTCGGCTTTTCGAAACAGCTACGAACAGAATCTATCCGAGGGACTAAGAACTCCGACGGGCAGCAATGTAGACGAGCGGTGGGATCAAATTAAGCAGGCGATGCATTCGGCAGCAAATTTCGCCTGAGGTCCTAGATCTAGCATACATCAAAAACACTGGATCTCGCAAGGGTCGCTGGGTCAAATGGAGCAAAAACGCGAGCTGCCTAACTGCAT
>LUCM01011581.1:155013-189943 GCA_008360955.1 Fasciolopsis buskii
ACTGCCCTTCCTTCCGGACGCCGGCTAATCCATGCAGTCTCACGGCACCCAAGCGACTGTTGACTGGGAGCCAGTCTAGAAAAGATGCTTCAGTCTTCTCACTCAAGACTTCCTACACGACATTCACTCACAGGTTGAGCTGCTTCGTCTCCTGATGTGTGAAGGAAATATGTTGACGAGACATTTGGCGCAGTTAGTCGAATTACTCTATTTGAATCCTGAATTCGTGTTTCACTGACCCAGCAGATCAATCGAAAGTGAATCCATGGTCAGAGCTGAATGCGCTTGTTGGCCAGCCTGTAATAAAGTGCGCGCGTTGAAGGAACCGAGATTCGGAGGCTGACTAAGCTTGAGAAAATGTGAGCTAGCGGGCTGAAAACCACCTACTGAACTATTTGACAATGAACCGTTGCGAGTATCGAGCGTGTTGTCAATGGGAATATTATGGGTAGGCGGAGGGAGAAAGAGATTGGTTTGAATACAGGAAAGACAGTTTGAATGAAAGGGAATGAACCTGAAGCCATCCCGTGTTATGCTGGACCGCATGCTGAGACAAGTACTTGATTTATTGAACCTGTCTGCTTCACAGGATTCTTGCTCTGCATGAACAGGGATCATTGTCGATCCACTCCAGTCCTGGGTCGGAATTTTACACTGCAAAATTAGCAAATATATCGCTAACCCACCTAAACTTTCGCTCACGCGCCAGTGAGAAAACCCTGCAACCTACTAGGGTCATCGCACGGTAATCCGGCATCGTCCGCGCACGAAATTTAGTTTCCCGCCCGATCAGATATCAATGCTGCTGTTATTTCATGAGGATTGGGCGATTCCCATTATCCTTTCAATGACACGGTCTAAAAAAGGTGCATGCTAGCAATCCTGAAGAACCCTTGAGGTAATGAACTCGTATGAATGGTGATCATCCAGGCGAAATCGGTTTCGGCTCTTCAAATACAGAAATTGAACATTTAAGTGGACTCTGTCACTTCAATGAGAGAGCGATCGACTGAGTAGAGCACGAATTTCAGATGAAAATGATCAAGATCGTGGGTCTGTGAAACGTGCCTGTATTGTAGTATTTGTCGCCGAGTGATTCTTTGGTATGGACAGCCCTTACTGGGTCAGTAGCCGGATTGATTCTCGCGTGTACATTCTTCAGGACCACGAGTCGGTGCAATCACCGATTCACAACTGTCCTTAGGAATTTGTTGTCTTGCCCAGGTTGTTTGCAGTTTTGTCAACACCGATTTTAACACCCATCTCCCTCAGGTAGGACGAAGACAGTCTGTCTATCTAATGACCTCCCTTCGGATGGAGAGCTAGTATCTACCTGCATTGTTCCACTTTCAGGTATAACTGGGAGGTCCACTATGGCAGTGGGCCAACCAAACTACTCCCTAAAGTGATGTGCCCAGCACTCCAGCTTACGCTCTTAAGAGTGAGTCAGTAGGGGGTCAAACTCTTTAATCCTCTCGCTTACACCTGGCTTCTGTGGAACAACACCAGTAATCGTTCGATGGAGATTACGATGATTCTCGGTAGCTGCAGTTTTTTCGTTTCTCGTCACTTTCTTACCCATCACTGCTCCCAGTCATTTCTTAAGCTCCTAGTCGGTTAGTGTCTTAGGGATTTATACTTTCAGGTTATCTACTGCCTGTGAGTAGTAACGCACAAATTGGTCTTATTTCGGGATTCGATAGTCCCAGTAGTGTGTCAAGAATTATTGTTAATTCTCTGGTGCGTCACCGACCACGTTTCTGTAGATTCGATGGATCTACCGCTTCAAATTTTGCGATTCGTTCCATAATTTTCTGTCCTGAGCGCACCGCGTCGTTTTAGTGCTGGTATAAGAGAGAAATTAAGTTCCATCGAAATCCAAGTTTTGTTAATCCATGTTTCACGTTCTCGTGTAAGATGGACTTGTCTGACAGGTTCACGTGATGCTGTATCAATCGCGAAACACTTGTAAGCTCGCAGTAAAGTATGTCAGTAATTTACAGACCGCGAAAGCCCGGAGTACCCGTGCTGGTGTATCGCAGGAGAGAGAAAAGAACTACGCAAACAGGTTAAAAAAAAGATTTGCCCATGGTTCTTTTAATCAATTTGTAAATGTATCAAACCTGTACAGGTGTTCGCAGCTGAATATTAGTGTAATGCATATACAGCAATTTCATCGATCTCATCCTTGGTTCATGAAGACTCCAGAAAAATAGAGGGGCATTTAGTGGGATTTTATCGCATATCATTTATTTCTGTCCATTCTCATTCTCATTATCTTCATTTGGGTGCCACCGACTGCAGGTAACTGAGACTGGGGAAGGGGAAGGGGAAAAATCTTCGACGTCATCACATTAGTTATGCTCATAGTTTCTTGTGTGTGTTTGTATGTGAATGTGGGCGTGCTTGTGAGTTTTGATCCTCTTCCGCTGAATTAGACCGGAAATGGGAAGTGACTTATTTGTCCGTGGTTTTCTCGATTCTTGAAATAAGTTTTTTTTGTTGGTTTTGATTTCTGTGTTCTATTGATTACCCAAAATACTAAATGATAAATTTGTCGATGAAATATCGATTATTCTATTTGTGCGTGGATAAATTCTCTGACCAGGCAAATTCCCATTCGGCGACAAAATGCCAGTTCGAACTAATGTCTTGCAACCAAATTTCAGGGGCCCATTTATGCTTGAGCGTAGATCCCGTGCTCCCGCTCTGCCCACTAACTGAACTCTAACCGAGATATTCGAGTTAGAAGCTATCAAAGGTACGTAAGTGTTTTTCTGGACCTCATTATTGTCTCACTCATTCATGTGTTTTGTCTGTCCTGTTTCTTATCTCACAGAGGAGTTCGTGATGATATAGAGCAAGAGGACGAACTAGAATCGTATATGCGTTTCATGGAGGAAAATCCACACATCGGATTGAATGCAGATGACGAGGAAGAAGCATACGAGTATGACGCGGACGGGAATATAATAGGGACAGAGAAGAAGGTAAGTGCATTCTTTTTCTATTTTTTTAATCTATCCATGAACTTTCTGACTGCGGTGGGATTCGATGGTCTTAAGGAATCCATTGAGCAGCTTTATGATAGCCGCTGATTTAGACACAATAGGTTAGTAATATAATGATAGATTTAGAAGTGCAGGAAGTAATTTGGCAGAATGGCTCTAAATATCCACACCGCACAAGAGGCAATTATTGCAAAGCCGGAAATGTACTACTTGCTTTCATAATGGATACCATGAATTGATGTGTTGCTAATTTTTTTAGGTTAGCTTTAGGAAAACCTAAAGACCCAGGAGCTGTGATTCCTGAGCAGGCTCTTCAGTAAACGTCTTCGATGTTTACGCATGTCACCCAAATGAAGCTATGCTGAAAAAGGTATCCTCTGAATAATACCACAATAACGGATACATTACTACTTTCAATATCCAGCATAGATAACAAATTTTCTTCACTACCGATTAGCAGATTACAGAAAACGAAATGAAAACTAGCATCCATCCTATGAAGTGGTAATTTTATTGTGCTATAAGTTTATGTGGGTACTCGGCCATTCCTCCCGCTCTAGATTGCCCTGAAGAAATTTCCGGGACCAATCGTAAAATTTAAAATATTGGCCTATATATACTGTGCTGTATAATAATATATACTGCTGTATATTACGTTTATTATCTTTTCTACCGGCATCCTGTCCGGGATCCTAAGGTTGGCTTGGCTCACTGGACAAAGAAATTATTAACCAATTGCAGTTACAGTTCTTTTGTGGTCTCTTCGATGAAGAGCTTCCGCGCACACCCCTGACGATAGTATTTTGATTCTGGTAATATGTAATAGTTCAAAATGCACAAGTAAAAATATGCTTGAACGGGAGAATGGCAAGTACGCATACCTAACGAGCGCTAATAACGGTGAATCCGGCCGTTTGCTTTCGAGAAAATTTTATCGACTCATCCAGATATTGTCCACATTTAATATTCGTGTTTACCAACATATTATGTATATATATATATATACATATATGTATATATAAAAGCTTTAGACTTGGTTGATATAACTTTATCTTTGTTTAACCTTTTACTGTTAAATTTCTGAAATTGCCGAAGGACTTCAAGGGAAAGCAAAATTGTCCACTACGTATTTACATTTGGCGTAGGTCCATTTAGAGATATTGGAGCGTTCGCTGTCTTGCTTGCCAAAGTTAAGTCACCTGAACATTGAGAGTGAAATCTCGTCGGGCTCAGTAAACAAAATGGAGACCAAGAAGAAGGATTGTATGTTTGTCTTAGCTCACTAAGTCACTTAACCTGCGAAAACCATACATTCGCTTATTATTTTCAGTTAAAATTATGCCTTAATGAGAAGGTCATGTGCGTTTCCATAATGATAAACGAGCCTTTCGTTACCGTTAATTATTACTGAACAACGGTACAATTTCCGGCATGGAAAATTCTCGATCAGCATCAACGTGAATGTCTTACCCAAGGTTTCATGAATAAGTCACATTGTTACTTTGCCAACAGTACAAATAACTAGCAGTAGAACTTATTATTCATGCTTCGGTTTAAGGAAATACAGATGAGGTCATATGTGTTCAAATATTTTGTACAAACCTGAGTACATCCCATGTGCCTCCAGAACCACGACAAAGGACAAAAATAGTGATTAAAGAAAAGGGGAAAAAGGAAAACGCGTAGAGTTTACTGCACGCGACAGCTTTGTTATCTCTCACCTCCACATCATCGGCTATCCATCGAGAGCCATGATTCCTTTGTGAAGCAGATACTTCCTGACTGCTCAAATCGAAGGAAAGGGTTGACTTATGGGGCCGTGCCCCGAGTATTTGACTGGATGGCCTCACTCGCGAGGCAGCAGGGCCTTTTGAGGTTCGCGTAACCCACTGAGGACCGGTGACTGATTGTCCAGTTCATACGACCTTCGAGTGAGACATCCTGCTTGCCACGAGTGCTAATGACCATACAACCGTATAATTCCGATGCCGTCCGTGGTTGGTTTGGAATTAGGGTTTTGCCTTGTCTCCTAGATTGATCATCAAAGATCAGCCAACCCCGTCGAGAGCTTCGGGTAATCGCGTTTGTTCTCGAGCTTTGATGTTAACGCCACCGCGAGAAGGCAATACAAAATAAAGCGGTTTGAAAACCTACTTTTTTGTTAAATTTTATCCGGTATTTTGGAGAAACGAAACCATCTTTTATTTAATATCTCACTAAAAACCTCGACAAAGGCATATTTTGGAGACAAAAATCTGCCAACCTAGAGCGCTGACAGTTTCCTTGAGAATTAAAGGCTTTGCCGAAAATTTTAATTGTCGGTCCAACGGTGCAGATAACGAGATAACTGGTGTGCCCTGGCAGAACAAAACACTAGTAGGTATGTTGTGCTTCAGATGCCAGCTAGTAAACACGCAAAACAGTACGCGTGCTAATTTCATTTGGACGATCGATTAGACCTGCTTGCGAGTGCACGGTCTGCCCTGGCTGACGAAAACTTATGTTACATGGAAAATTTTGTTTTAGAAAAATCGCTGTTCTCATCTCGCTTAATGATGCGAGTTGTGATTTAGTACACACAGCTTTACCAGTGGATTCAAATCGTCTGCACTCTTATTAGTGTAAAATCTGTAATAGTCATTCGGAAAGTATTTTTGGTATCCATTTCAAAATTAGGTCTGCAAAAATGATTGGTGTGTCTTAGTGCATCACATCTCACTCGTGACTTATTTAATTTTGGGCGGAAAAGTAATCGCTCATTTGTTACTCATGATTAAGTTTATGACAAAAATGGCTTTCGAGGTGTAGTAGGTACCATTCCTTGCTGCGCTCCCGATATTAATGTGTTCCAAAACTTGGATTTTCTTCTTAAAGTGGGATTGAATATGCATACATCTAGCGTCTTTTTGGATTCGGACCTCAGATGTGTAATGGAGTACCCTACACTGTCCCCTTGACAGATTCCATGTTTGGAAGGGCGAGCAAAGTAATGAAGGATCGTAAAGTTTGGCGATAATCATAAATGCAACATCTGTTTATCTCACGCTTGATTTCAACCATACAGAGTGGTTAGTTTATTTACGTAATATCTTGGCTGGCTGCAAGGAAAGTCCTGATCTTTCCTTGAGTAGAGCATAAAGAACTAACAGCAACAACAACCATCAAAATGTTATTATCAAGTATTTTGAACCGTTGAGTATGAAACAGTGTGTTGGCGGTTCAGTATCTATCCACTTTCGATTATATAAATATATACATATATATGTTTGTTCTTTCATGTTCTTCTGTACGCCATGCGTTGAACACCATAATCCATGACTCTTAAGACATTGTACCACTTGTATCCCCAAGCCCCAATAGAGGACTGTCTTAAAGTCCCCATCCCGAGCCTCGCATCCACAACCTGATCCTTCAGGTCGCAGAACAAGACAGCGTGTTTACACACTTTTCGGAGTCGGTGGCTTCTGCTACAGTTTATACACTCTTTGTGATTTCAGATCTGGGTTTCCAGTCGAGCTGGTGGCCGAGAAATTTGGTCCATATGCTTCTGATAGAGAACAGTATCTCTGGTATTTATGAGAGTCCATACTCACCACATCACAACGCTACCAATAGATTCTTGTGGCATTTTATAGAGACGGCGTCTCCTAGGCGAAAATATCGTCATTGCAATGTTGCTCGATGTCCACGGCCGCTTATTCAATGATCCTGATCCCACTTTACTTGCGACTAACCGTCAATATAATGGCTGTTTCCCTAAGCGCAACTGGAGGACGCTTGAGGTAGCCTGCAGTACTGCTCCTGATATACGTTCCTAGTAAATTAACAATCAAGATCCAACGTCTATGAGTTTCGACGGTTTCCTTTCTTTTCTTGTTTCAATTTGTTCGACTTCATTTGTCAATCACATATGTTCTTGAATGGCTTTAAAACCTTTATCAGATGAAGATACAGACTATTAACATCAAGTCGTAATTTAATCGAATTATCCACAAGATTTATGAGTGGATAATGTCGCCATTATTACCGTATTTAATTACCACCATTTCAGAATTAATAAAATGCTCTGGGCTGATCTCTTTTTTAATGCATACCTTTAACGAGATAGACCAGGAGACTAATTTTATTCCGTTTCTTCATTTTTCCCACTCAGATGATCGACCCGTTACCTCCAATCGACCATTCCGTGATAAACTATCCACCTTTTGCGAAGAACTTCTACGTCGAACACAAGGATATATCCCAGTTAAGTGAGTCCCAAGTGGAGGAACTGCGACAAAAGCTGGGTCTGCGTGTTAGCGGCCCAAGTCCACTACGACCAGTGTGCGCGTTTGCACACCTCGGTTTTGATGAACCATTGATAGAAGCAATTCGCAAAGCCGGTTTCACCAAACCCACCCCAATCCAAGCTCAAGCAGTTCCGGTCGCTCTCGCCGGACGCGATGTGATCGGTATCGGGAAAACTGGTAGTGGGAAGACTGCCGCGTTCTTGTGGCCCATGATCATTCACGTGATGGATCAGGTTCGTGTGGTTGTGACACTTTTTGGCGGTGAGTTTAGTCACCGGCAACTGTAGATCACATGCTAGGCTGATGACTGCAAAGGACAATCTGTTAGTAGTAAAACACCAACTATATAAACAGATGGCACATTACTTTTAGTTAGACAGTCCCATCTGAAGTCAGTACTAAGGAATTAAATCAGCAGAACCCCTTGAAATGGTGGATTGGATTTAGTACTTAGGTGATAGTTCGCCACGAGCCAGTCACATTCCACGACGAGCACGACCAATGGGAAGTCTAAAAAGATCAAATGATGAGTGTCGAAGTTGCGCTCAATAGGATAAACGCAACGGTCTTAAAGGAATCATATTATATTGACGAATCGTGGCATAATGTTGTTTTTGTGTGTATTCGCAATATTCACAGTAGATTTTGGGAACAACATTGCAATTAGTTTGTAACGCTTTTGAGACAGGAAAACCAATTAAATCTCATCCATTTGGATCCGTTCAGCAGGTTTTTGTTAAATCCATGATGTTTCGAACGGGTACACCCCAAAGCCTCCCGACCCCAGGAAACGGAGGGAGTTAGAAACAATGATTCTGGAGTTTGGCGTGTCATTGAACCACCGAAGATCTCAGCAGGCCACTGTTCATAACGAACACAGTAGTGGCCTACTGCGAACAAGATGTCAGGCGGAGTTTAGGTTCGTGGCTCTGATCATCGAGATAGTAAACGCCCAATCCACTTGATCACCATTAGATCAGTTCGGAAATTATCGGAAAAGCATTATAAATGACAGGAATGATGGTTCACTTAGTCGCTGTACTCAACAGCATTGTTGTCCTTGAGTTGCAACTCGTCGATTGATCACAGTTTTGCCGAACCCTGGATTCATGTTTCTATTTCTTGATGACTTGATCAGCATTTAGCGAATCCGATGATCCTCGGAGCCGTAGGATTGCGCTACACGAACCATCTACATTCATTGTTCGAATTATATTTCTGAAATGGCTATCATCATGACTATGCTTCTTTTTGACGTGATAAGAAGCTCACAGGCTTTCACAACTCAATGAGCCGTGAAATTCGTTGCCCTGACCCGGCCGTGTGGTTGTGCCCGATATTTTAATGATTGGAGGACTGAAAAAGTCTAGTCTAACAAGGCAATTGTTGAATTATATTTTGAGAATATTCTTCACAGAATGCGATGAAGAAATCAGTTTAGCAACTGAAACGTTTACAAAAGAACGTCCAGGAAATGGCGTATCTAAGTTTTGTCGATTTTGGACCAAGTCATTATGCTTTCTTGAAAAGCCGTTGGTCATCTAAACCGGGGAGCTTCTCGTTCAGTTTGCTTTGGCTAACCGGGGCTTGGAAGAGAGAGAGCAGTTGGTAACCATAATCCAAGAGTAGAATGCAAATCAATCTGATTTGTGAAATCCAAACGATCACTCTGCTGAGCTTTTTTAACTCTAGTATACTATGTCATATAGGACATGTTGCAATTATAATTCATATTCGAAGTCACATGTCATCTCCATTTATTCATATAATTTGATACCTGATGCTATCAATCAAACCGCGGTGAGCAGGAGCCCTGAGAACGCACCGCTAGACTGGATTTTACCCATTTTCTCTTTCCTGGGATTGTTAGCACATCGCCTGACAGTCACTTCATCAGTCATATTTTACCACAGTTTCGCTTTATTCTCTTGAGCTTATCTCGGCAGTTCCCTCTTCCGTTCTATTAGGTTATCACTTCCAGACACAATCAGTCAGAAATGACGAGCCAGTAGGGGATTTCAGCTCTGCTATTCCATATTGTTTCTCCCATGTATCAAACTGTGGCACATCTCCAATATATTTTTGTTCGGAAAAAAATTAGGACATCAAGATAGCTTTGTGGCAAATATGTTCCTTCAGGTTCTGCCTCTATAAATCATGGGATTTATCTACTTCGCTAGAGCGCGCGTCTTGTTCTTTGTCGTTTGAAATAGTTTTTCTTTCATTTTGCCGATCGCCTGCTCGTTTGTTCCCATGCGTTATCATGAAATTTTGAATGGCTTGTAAAGTAGGTGGCAGCTGATGTAACTTGTCTCAATACTTGTTCAGCTAACTAGAAATAAAGTAAGTAGGGCGTTCCTCTTATTCAGTTGGGCTATACTTTCTTCACGTTTCTTTCCTGTGTCTTGCTTTTCAGTTTAATCATTTAGATTAATGAAGTCATTGCCTTTAATATTTATCTTTGTTCTCTCCAAAGCCTCCGCTCAAATTAGGTGATGGACCAATCGGTGTGATATGTGCACCCACTCGTGAATTGGCTCAGCAAATTTACACGGAAACGAAAAAATTAGCCAAGGTCTACAACCTGACTGTGGTTTGTGCGTACGGTGGTGGCAGCTTGTGGGAACAGCAAAAAGCATGCGAAGCAGGCTGTGAAATTTTAATCTGTACACCGGTAAGTGTGGTCGGTCTGTCGTTGGGAAACGGTCGCATCCAATCTAACAGTCTTTTTATGATACGCTTGAAGCTTGAGTGCAGTGGAAGAAGCATGCCGCATGGTCGCTGGGAGAATGGTAACCGCGGCTTTGAAACTTTGAATGGCATAGAATCATATAAGATCTTATTGGGCCAGGTCTGGCAACGAGCCGGTCGACGGCGGGTCGCGATCTGCCATAAAGTGGTCGGCGCGCCTGGGATTCAAATCTCTTACCTTTTCGGTGACAGACGCTTAGTTCATTTGGCTTCATCTTCTGTTGAATGATACAAAATTCGGAAAACAGTCCGGCGAATCATTTCGTGATCAGTGATTCAGTATCACGCGCGGCTGAGTACTAGAAAAGTTTTCTCGCTCAATAACGAAGTAGTTCCACATCTAGCACAATCTATTCACACCGTGAATGTGAAGTGCGCTTTTTCTGTCCAACATAAGCTTGTGATAAGCAACCTGAAGCGACGCAGTGTAGTTTTATAGTCACGGCCCATCCATTAGGAATGTACCTTCAAACATTCCTTTCACTCACAGGCAATTAATGGCTGTTCTTTATCTACATTGGCTCACCTCCAGTTCCAAAATTGACATCATACTAAACAGACAACCGGAATGCGTCATCTTGTTTGATGCAATGCACTGGACAGGATCGTTACAGCTACTAGTCTTCCTCTTCGTTTTATTTACATCATTTTTAACAGAACGATACGGTTATCGATTGCTGAAAACAAGCTTGATGATCAAATCGCTTCCTCTAAATGTGCTCACCGCGAATTTTCTGTAGATGCATGGTTTTCTCATTCGACATCTTCCATCAGTCTGCATCTTCTGTTCGCCTGTTGGTTCCACTGGATTCGAAGTTGAGTGCTCTTTTCAAAGGCGTTCAAGTAATTGGTTGCCTATTTTTGTTCATTCTCAGTTGCACTGTGGCCTGTTACCGTATAATACAAGACAGAGCTTGATCAATCTTTTTTACACACCTGATCGTCTGTTATATGTTTTCCTTTCTTTCTCTCTATCTGTCATCCGTTCACTTTGACATTTGCCCAGGGTCGTTTGATTGACCTTGTCAAGAAGAAATCTACCAACCTTCGGCGCACGACCTATCTGGTATTTGACGAAGCCGATAAAATGTTCAACCTCGGATTTGGTAAATAAGATATCAAAATTTGATTATTTTTAATCGTTAATTAGTATATGTATATGTATATGCTTTGTTATAAAATGAATAATCATGCACTACAATTGCGTCACTCACAATTGATAATCATGGAAGTGCTTACTATGCAGCTTTATCATTTCTGGTAGGAATCATCAGTTGCAGTGTGTTCTCACCGCACTCCAACACGAGATAAACGATTTGAGTCTAATGTCCTAGTCATTAAGGTATCTGGATTGGCTCTCAACGATTTATTGAATACCCATCCAATTTGAAGTTAGGTTTTAAGCATCAGCAATCAGATGCTTTTAACTTCCTAAGGTCATGGACACATTATTCAGGTCTGTGTAATCTAAACAGCAACCCAACTGACACCAGCTTTATTGAGAAGATTGATTCCATTACGTGTCCAGCATACCTTATCTGACCTGCAAATGCTGCAGTTTGGTCGGGGATAGGTATATTAAGTTCCTACTCGGCTACTTGTTCTAAATGCTTCTCGAAATGCTCCAGCATGACAATGCGCTCCAAACAGCTGAGAAAATCACGTACAGTGCCCTCTAGTGGCGGTGTTTCCACAAAAGTGGGAGGACAATGGTGAATTCCCGATGCTCTCGCTCGGTTGGCTAATCTTTGGTAGTCAGTCTAGAGAGATGGCTAAACCCTAATTCCAAACCAAACGATATCATCTGCGAATTCCATGCCCGAGATACACATTTGACTAAGTTGGATGTCAAAGTAACCGCCAAATGGCCGACTCATTGTCCACTCCATGGTGTAATTAAACAGAACTCTCAAGAAGGGCAGCCCCATCTAATTGCGGTCTTAAATGCAAAATCTGAGGATTCTTCGCCATACACGCGGGCCCTCGCGCTTCAGTGAATGAGTGGCATGCTCTCAAGAGCCTTAAAAGTTCAGTTGGCCTTCACCCGACTAAATCAATCCAAAGAGATTCAAGATTGACTGATTCCAAGGCAGTCTGGAATTCTATGAATGAGGCCTTCTGGAACATGTAGGGGTGCCCATTGCTTGTGCAGTTTGAAGAAAAGATCAACACGGCCAAAATCTTGGTTCGGGCGAGTGCTTGAGTCTCTTGTCTCGGAGATATGGTTTTGTAACAATGCACCGAAATCCTTTGCGCAGACATCAACCAAGCTGTTCCCCCCGTAGTTCTTACATACCGACTAACCCCCTTTCTTGAAAATGGGCAGCTAAGTGGACGTACCGCAGTCCGACGGAAATAATTCATCTCTTAAAATGAAGGCAAAATTATCCACAACCTCAACCAGTGACATTGAACAACTCTTATAGACTTCCGGGGGATGTAATGTTCTCCGCAGCATTTCATTTTTTTGGAATTCATTGGTAATCAGTGAATCATAGTCGGTTTCGTACGGAGCTGAATGAGTTAGCATTGTTTAGTCTGTCAGATAGTTTGTAGACTACTTAGGAAGTTGAATACGGTGTTCAGCCGAACAGTTCATTTTCCTGCTTTGTGCAGATATAACGTTTCCTGAAGCATTGCGAAGAGACAAATCCTTTTGAAATAACTATTCGGGGCGTTGGGAATGGGGCCAAATAGTTTACTAGAACGATTAGTTCTTTAGGCGGCATCCATTTTATCGACAGTTGCTCTCCAGTATCTCCTGCGATCGACCCTAGTGGAACGTCAGGCCTCTTACTGCAGTTTGTGGCGCTCACCGTTACTGGAAGTCGGGCATCGTGTGCTTTGGTTCCTAACTGGCGCGTTTTCAGAGAAGCATTTTCTTATCTGCCTTTTGGTTCTCACTTCTTCAAATGAAGATTCCTTAGCTATCAACTTAATTGGAGTCCCTGCCCTTCCGCAAAATTCCCCCTTGCGTGCACGCCGGTTCCTTCGATCAGTATAGTTACGACTGCTCGTGATAGCATTTCTCTGGGTCTTTCAGGACTACCACGTTTATCCGAGGTGGTGCCATAGACCCTAGTGCAGATGAATAAACTTTGAATCATGCGCGTATGAGGACGTTGTCGCTCCCGTTTGCACTTCTCGTCTTTGCACTACGGTGAGTTCGGAAGTCCTCCACAGATGAGACCCAACGAGATCTCACGGGGATGTAATCGAGTTGGTAGTGCAGTGCAACCGTCGCTCGAATACCAGGGTAGTAAGTGCTTCTTGTGGTGTTTCCTGCAGACAAACACTGTTGATGTCCGCCCAACTGATGTGACCACCCCTTTCTCGGTGGTGATTACAATCGGATTTCTCGAGAATATGGCTTGCGGGTTTTTCTAATTTACTTGTATGGGCGTTCCAATCCTTTACGACGAATAATGCTTTGAAACTCGGTTGATTACCTCTCACGTGTTAAATCACATCTTTGGTTCCATTATCAACCTCGTTAGTTGGGACAGACTGTACTCACTATCAGGTCGCATAGGAAACTTTTAAAATGTCCCGTGGTGAGCTTGAGTGAGATTAACTCCCAGGAAACCATTGCGTCATCAGCCGTTCTGTTCGGAGTAAGTACGACGTCATGGAAGCTTTTTTTCTTTTCTTTTATCCTTTACTTCCTTTAATAATAGTTAAATATCAATTTTTCAGGAAGGGGGCCGCGGCCAACAGAGGGTTTCCAAGTGAAGAAGTTGACCGGCGGTGGGAGGATTCGGATCCGCGACCTTCACGTTCAAACACCACGGCCTTATCCGCTTGGCCACCGTCGGTTTAAGTTGTCCGTCGGGCAGCCGTAACAAAGCCAATAATTTCTCCACTTATAAGATCTTAATTTGTTCGTTACCTGAGTTGTGTGGGCCAGCATTCGATGGACTGACAATATCTACGTGATAGTCCCTTAGAGTCCACGTTGCGGTCCATCGGCTACCAAAGTCTAGTGACGTTCTGACATTCCATCAAGCTACACACGTTCTTTTTATATAGTAAGGAGTCCCAGCTCGCTCTTATCAAACCGATCTCTGGGAGGTGAGACGCACCGCTTCCCAGGGTCGCCACAGCGTGTTGATTTCATGAGTCAATCAAAGAATGATTACGGACTAACAAACAACTGAAAATTGTGTATACTTCATCAAATTGAGGCTAAACTAATTCGCCATTCTCATTGATTGCTTCGTCGGTGGTGGCTTTAGTGGCTACTTGTCAGTTGTTAAGTTGATGAAAATGAAAGCTGTTGTGATCTTGACACAATGCTTCTCCCTCCAAGGCCTGATATCTGCTGCTCGATATCACTACCGTTGTTTCCTTAACCACTGTTTATTTTATCCAGGTCGGCATCGTCTCAGCCCTTCGGTAGTGACGCTATTTCTTCGTTTCGTAGTACGCTCCAGTAACGGTGTAGTAATATGTTCTGGAATCTGTTATGACCCCCTTGATTTTGACATTCGGACTTATGTCCCGAAAATTGCCCAGTCAGACGTAATAATAACATTATTATGAATAACTGCTCTTTCTTTCTATTTATCATGCCACAACTACAATATTTCAGGAACGTTTTGCAGCCATTAAAAGGCCAACGAGTGAGGAGGTTAACCGGAATTGGGAAGATTGGAATGCGCAATCTTTGTGTGAAACTGCACGATGTTAAGTGCTGGACCATCAGGCGGTCGAAATGGTGTTAGTTAAATGAAAGATGCGGTTGTAGTAGTTAGTTGATTTAACGCCTAACGAAGGACGGCAGTGAGTTGTATTGATGCGCTATACGTGCTCGGCGTGAAAAGCGGCATAACGGTTCTAACACCAACAATCATGTGGTATTTTTGGCTGACTTCTCGATGAAGGAAACGAATTAAAAAACCAATTCAGGTATGAATGCTAAAAGCAAAAAGAGTTAAAACGGATAAAGTGAATTAGGTGAGTTTAATATTTTGACAAGCAGACCATCCATTGGTCTCTACATCCTAGTTTGTATCTTCCAATATCTTCAAGTCCCAATCGATTAGACCACTGGGATTAGAAACTGGAAACCAAATGTGTCTCGCGTGCTTACGTCCTTTGGTCATTCTGCTTGCACTTTTCTGTCTTCGACAGATTACACTTATCGTCTGTTTGGTGGAACCACTGCAAATCTGCACCAGGAAATCTAGGCTAGCTCGGTGCCTGTGAGATTGTGATCCTGAGAATTCCCTAACTGATATTGTCGAAACAGAAAACATTGATCGCGAATAATACGTCGCTTATTCCAGTTGGCTGAGACATCAACCCGCACCTTCTGCAGCTGACAAAAATTTCCAGTTCAAATCTCGAATATTTGCAGTCTTCAGGATCACTGAAATGTGCTTGTATTTGTTCGAACTTCATCAAAAGCCACTTCAGTAGCGGTGATGATCAAGTGACCAACATCGTGGTGTTTGAACATGCGAATATGGCCTATTTGAGTCTTCCCATTGCGGATCACCTTTACGTTTGACCGGTTTTCAATAACTAGAGTTGTCTTCCACAAATGCTGCACCTTTAGTCTACATTAAGAGCAACAAGCTTACTGATTTCCTGTCCTTGCGGTCTTATTCGAAACATTAGAAAATAACTGGCAGTCGTCTACAGCTTGATTTTTGTTTTCACGCCTGTATTCATGAAACCTTTCCAGTCATTTACGCTATGTAATTCCAAAGGATCCTTAGCTATGCTCGTTGGGAGTTTTGCACAACTTTTCACTTGTGTTCGACATAAACTCTCCTTTGTATATAAATCAAACCATTCTCTGCTTTAAATTAACGACCACATGATCGATTTGTCTATTGTTATTTCATTTCCAGAGCCTCAAGTGCGTTCGATTGCGAATCACGTAAGACCGGGCCGACAAAGTGAGTTTTCCTCCTTGGCTCCGAATCACATTTCTTTATCATCGCCCTCAAATTTTATCGATTATCGGTGAAGGCGCACCAATGATATCGAGTAAAGCTGTTTTGATACATGAGTGGTTTAGTTACTCGTGGCCTGATCCGTCGCGTTGTGGCACCCTGAGTTTCTGCTAAGTCTCTGTGCCTTATTGACACACGCCGGTCCATCCCGGCTGTTAGCGAGCATGACTAAGCACGGCTCGTAATGAGTAGTAAGCTTGTATAGGGAACTCTAGACCTGGTGGTCTCAGCAAGCTGTGGAGATGGAAAATGCTGCTGCCATGGGAAATTCTCGACAGGGAATCATTAGTTGTGAGCGAAACAATTCCTGAAACTGACGATTCGCCTATCTGCAGGCATCACCGATGTATTGTACGCTGGACAGAACACTTTTAGGCACAGTTTAGCTGGCCCTCAGCGTCAGTGCCCACTGCAGCTATTCTGGCAAGCGTCCAATGGCCTGTTGCAACAGATCCACCGACTGAGGCGGGGATACTCAGAGAAATCCGAGCCTTAGGATGGCATAAAGTGCTGGATTCCAATGTTCTTTACCCAGCTGTATCTAAATTTGGCGGAATGGCTCTGGTAAGAGAACTTAAAGTTTTGTTCTCGGAAATCTGGTGCTCTGAGAAAGTCCCCTCCTTGTACCGGGAGTCGATCGTTGTCCCATCTTAAAAAATAGCTTGCGCAGTGACTGCGTTAACCATAGGGGGTATCAGCCCAATCCCAACAGCGTCAAAACTGCTTTCATCCGTCATTCTTCATAGACTGTACAACACACGTGAAGGGCAAACTCTTGAGGAACAGGCTGAGTTGCGCGCTGGTTGTAGATGCGTCGGCCAAATCTTCACCCTCCGACAGGTACAAGAGCACCGTTTTACTTCCCAAAGGTCAACGACCATCGCGTCCTGTTGATAGGTCTGCACCATGGCCCTGTCTGTTGAGGAATGGAGTACCAGAGAAGTTTGCGTCAGTCCCCAAAGAGTTGTACTGTCATACTTCAAGTCGGGTTAAGCACTATGGGCAACTCTTACCACCTTTTGTCGTCTCCGGTAGAGTAGGACAAGGCCACCCTACATCCCCATTTCTACCCTACTTTTCCATAGAGGATGACCTACAGAACGCTTTATCTGGTCTTTTAGACGATGGAGTTGAACCCCTTCCAGGGAATAGAGTTTTCGACTCAGAATATGCCGATGTTATCGCTTTGTTGAGTGAAGATGCATAAACGATTCAAGCAGGGTTAGACTGCTTGGCGATTGAGGTATCCCGATACTTACTTCTCTACTGTTGCTTTCATCCAAATAGCTGCTGCGAAAGGATAAGTCGGCTACGTGGATGTTTCTGACTGCAATCGTCCATGAGCTGCGATCTGGAGCGAAGTCTGCACACCCTAAAATCCAGTTGTTGCACCAATTGCGTATTCCGAAAACCGACTGAAAACTTAGGCGATCCATGTGCGCTTTAATAATGCTAACCCACGTTTTCAATTGGTCACCAAGGGGACACTTCCAGTCTGAATAGGATGACAATAATAGGCTCCTTTTGGTTAATTCCGTCTCCGGTCGGCGGAGAACGTGGCCGGACCAGTGGAGGTTAGATCTTTGGAGAAACGACGAAAGCGATTCGGCGTTCATACAGTGCTGGCGCACAGTGGCGTTTGAGACGCAGTCATGTCACTTGATTTTCGTCATATAACGGAGGCACCAATGGTCACAACTTTCTAGCCGGTTTGTATCGTTTACCCTTAGTGGTCAGGTTTCGCATGCGTGCGTAAGGACTGGGTGGACGGTAATACGATAAATGTGCAGCTTCGTACGGAGTTTTATTTCGGTACGAGACCACAACGGTTTGTGAAGTAATAGGAAAGCTCTCCTTGCCTGGTCTATAGCTCGGTCGTATATTCTTAACGGCGTTTGACGTACAATAACTTGTGCTTCTGCATTGTGTCTAATATTTGAAAACAGATTCGAACCGAAACATCTAACGCCTCTCTTCATGCAGTGAATATTGGTGGTTACCCCTCCCATACGCCCACACACGCACCGTGGAAATCGTCGCATTCAGTTTCTCCAAGTTCAGGATTGATTTTACATGTTTTCTCTGACTTGAATGATTTCCGTACAGCGTGTTTACTATTCTAGTTCACCTCACATAAAAGTCGGGTTCTGGAAATACTTGGTATTGGAGAGTTTAGCGAACATGTTATCCTCGGTTGCGTGCTGGTGCGGTTATCTCACAAACCTTTAGTGTTGTCATTACTTCTTGCCAATAAAACCCACAGGAATATGTATTATGTAAACACTTTCAGCGAAATTTGTTTTTGTGTATAGTTGATTCGTTGAAACTCCAGGAAAATCCTGTCAATTGAAACTGGTGAAACAGTGGCTCAAATTATCCTTGACCAAATGCATTATTATTTCGTCCCAAACATTCACACACACCAGTCACACCAGAGGGCTGATTGCAAAGTATGATTCATTTAGTATACTTTAGACACCTTGAGTAGATGCGAGCGACTAACAGTCTTAATCCGTTTCCGTATCGTAACTCACGCGGCACTTCAAATGTTTTTATGCCTCTGATATCCGAGACGTTTCGCCGTCACTGCACACGAAGATACAAATCCACCATTATTTACATTCAGTACATCAATCGACTATTCATTCGACTCCGTTTCGTATCCTCTGTATGACCGTCTGGGATTTCTTCGTCTTTCTGCATGCATTACACACAGGTCACCCATGTCGCATCGGTGTTTGCACCTTCAAATTATGGAGTAATTTACCCGAAAAATAATTAAACATTAGACGTTTTTACATTTGCCTTCCCGATTCTGAAAAGAACCACCTCGTCGTCCGCTATCCGGATTTGTGGTATTTGCCGCCACAATAAATATTGAAAACGTTACCGTCCTGCCCCGGGCAAATTTATAGCCGGATCTGTTAGACCCTTTCCATAAAACTGGCTTATGTAGTCCTGTTCACTACCGATATTCGGTGATTTTTTCCTAGCTCTGCCTTGCGCAAGTTCAAATTAATTAATGTCTCCATCAAGGGTCATGAAATTTGTATATGGCTTAACAACTGAAATTTGACTGTCAATGGGAACGATAATTAGTCATCAGGGTGAACCCATGAACAAATATGACCTTGAAATCCGACCACTAATTTTCCCTCCGCCTTGATTTGCAGCACTTCTGTTCAGTGCGACTTTCAAACGTCGTTTGGAACGTCTTGCTCGCGATATTCTCACCGATCCAATCCGTATTGTGGAGGGCCATTTGGGTGAGGTGAGCATTCCTTCGTATTTGTCTGCACTTGTCAGCTGCCCATCTCTTTGTTGACAGTTTTTAACATTTATTTGCTGAACAAGCCTCCAGTTGTATACTTCACATTTTGACTTTCTCACCCTTCGGGGTCTTTAATCACCAAGCCTACACGCTAAGCTCCATCGGAATTCGCCGCGTCCTTATTTCAACTACGTGAACTCTCTTACTAGGCGAATGAAGATATTACGCAAATCGTAGAGGTATTCGACAAAATGGATCAGAAATGGGACTGGCTAACGCGAAATTTGGTTCGTCTGACAACTGGTAAGCTATCCCAAAACATTGTTACAGTTCCACAAATTCTTTCGAAAACGTCGTCATGTTATCTTAGCTGTCCTTCTTGATCGATACTTTTTTCACTCCAATTAGCTACATCAGACAGCTCTATTCGAAATTGAGGAGAATTTCGGGCCGTTTTTCATTGCATATATGACGGCCGTAAAGTTGTGGCGGGGCTCATCAAATTCTGCTCATAAACTACGATTTTTCAATGGTAAATGATTGACTGCGAGCGTTTTTAGTATTGGAACAGTGAGTTGTCGGTTTAGCGTATAATTATTGCCAACGTTTCGATTACCTTGGGTAACCTTCCTCGGGACAAGTTATTTTATTGTAAAACTTTCCTTGAGAAAGGTTACCCAAGGTAGTCGAAACGTCGGTTGATTTGCACTCTGGACCGACAATATCGCGTTGATATTAAAAACCTTCACATTGAGCTGAACAGATCATCATCATCACCGTTCAGCGTTAAACAGCAAGGCAAGCCTCACTGACCGTTGCCTTTTCCCCAGAGTTACAAGTTTTTATAAAGAGTGAATATCCTAGGGGAACAGGGAATGGACTTACACAGATGCGAAAAGATAAGATGCATTAGGAAAACTTGATTTGTTCAATTAAATTACAAGTGCTTATTGATCTTCGATATTTGTAGGGACTTTCTAATGAGAGTAGCATTAAAATTGGGACTGGTCAAAGTGTTTTACTGTTTACCAAAACTAGGGATTTTCTATGGTTGTTCATTTCTTATTCGTACTTGAATTCAGTGAAATATGTGATTACTAACCGCGAGGGCCTGTAGCGATATCAGGAAGAAGCTCTGATGTGCAGATTTCCGCATTTTATTAGAGTATATTTCAGAACCAGTCGTCTCATTCTGTCCACCTCTCCCGTAAATTCAGAGGGCAGTGTGCTCATCTTTGTCACTCGGAAGGCCCACAGTGAAGAAGTAGCTCGGAAGCTCAAAATGCGTGATCTGAAAGTGCTTTTGATCCACGGTGATATGCATCAGTCAGAGAGGAATACAGTAATCCAATCCTTCAAACGACAAGAAGCTCCTATTCTAGTTGCTACTGATGTTGCCTGTAAGTGATGTTTTTCTCCTTCGCTAACGAAAAATGCCAAACCATTTTATGTAATTCCTTGCTCAATGGACACGTTTTCAGGAGGTATTCTTATAAATTGGTCGAAAATAACAATTAGAACCGCGGTAGCTTATGGTATTTTTATTACACGAGATGGCCTATAGTGAAGGGCATTAATACTCAGCCGTGAAGGTTAAAATGAAGGTTAAACTTGTTGACGAATATTCATGTAACTGGCAGCTGTGCTGACCGTACTTTTGAACAAAGATTGCGAGTTAGCACTGAAATTTCATTTGAGTCTTTAGGAGCGTGCATGGGCGGTGATTCTACTGCATGTTTTTATCGGTTAGGTAAGGCTTATCTCCAGAATATTTTAGGTTTCACTGGGGTGTTTCGCAAACGGATTGATAAACAAAATCTTTGTGGAACACATGAGCGTCAGCGGCCAATTTTAAAGTCCGGAGGAAAACGAGGATTGAAAGACGTAAATGTACGATATATAACAACGGAATTGTGATAAGGGCGAATAACTGTCTGTGTGCGACAGGGGCGGGAAAATGTTAGAGAAAGGAATTGCTGGGACAAGCTACGAAGAACAAAAACCAAATTGCATCGGAAGTAGTGGTAATGAAGCAACGTCCCACGATTGGCTAGTGACTAAAAAGGTGTTAAGGGAGAGTTGCCCATTAGCCGGATGGCTTTATGTTGAACTCGATCGAGAAAAGAAAAGTAGACGAAACTCCACCCCACATATGACCGTAGTTTTGACGCGCTGGGTGAATTTAAGCTCTATACAGTAGGTGAGCTGGATTTTTTGTTACACAGCGCGTGAGTTCAGTGGAAGGGGCCCACCACGTAGCCACCAGGGCTCGGTACATGGAAAGAGGGGGCGGCAACTCCGGTCCTGATACTTGGGGTAGCGCAGAATCACAAGGTCTCACTAGACCGGGTGTGGCAACGAGCCGGGCGGTAGCGGCTTACCGTCTACCACCAAAGTGACCGGCGAATCTGCGAGTGTGACGCCTTTTTTTTGGGGGGGGGGTGCTGTACCTTTAATCCGCCTGACCAACCCCGATCTGGCGCGAAGCAAGAAACCAACTTTGCTCGCAGCACGAGAAGCAAACTCAAGTATGACGAAGGACCAATATGGTAAAGATTTGATGGATAAACCGACAATAATCGTTCATCCTCAAATTCCACGAATAGCGCACACCTAAACAGTATCTGCTATCGATGGTGTAGTTCATAATTCGTTTAACCAGAGGTCAGCTGTTGTTTCTCTACATCACAATGGTCAGCGCGCTGCCCACATCCGAACATGTCCAAGATTATATGGAATGAAAGATCTACAAACTACGCATGGAAAAGCCGATGCGTCAAGCTGGTGATCTTCTTCTATCTAACATTATTTGGGATGTCCCAATCAATAGGTTACGCTGAAATCCACAGAATGTGAAAACAAAAATGCAACGGGGACAG
The DNA here is from genome assembly GCA_008360955.1 of Fasciolopsis buskii. Taxonomy (NCBI): domain Eukaryota; kingdom Metazoa; phylum Platyhelminthes; class Trematoda; order Plagiorchiida; family Fasciolidae; genus Fasciolopsis; species Fasciolopsis buskii. Next base: position 177,178 of record LUCM01011581.1, read on the forward strand.
TTCTGGAGTGTCATCATTATCGTTTACTGTTAAATAGCAAGGCAAGCCCCGCTGACAGTTGCCGTTCTCCCACAGCTGCTATAAGAGTGAATACGCAAGGGGGACAGCATCAGCAGAGCCTCTGCTGATGCAGAGCTGTTCCGGAATTTCGTCTAAAGTATGCTCAAAGGAGCATCGAGACTATGGTAGAACCGTCGCTTGTCAAAATGATGTTTCACTCTCATAGAGATCTATGAGTAACAATTTTTATGGTAACTATTCATTCTGTCTTCCTTGGTTTTCGTTATACCGATAGATGAAGGGAAGAAAATCCGTGCCTAGGCTTGTTACTCAGTTTTTCGTATAGTTATTATTGGTATAACCGAAGTTACTACGATCAGGGGGATGCAGGTCAGATTTGATAACGTTGGTGTTCAGGTCCCAGAGGTTTCGTTCCTTCGTTAAAATTTGACCTTGTAGCCTCAATGTTGCTCAACACAAAAATTGGATCTCATGAACTGGTGATTTCATCCCGACTACCGGTGACAATTAATGGGTCTTTAGCTCTAAGGATCGTTGGAATTGTCAGCGTTCTCTTTGAACAACGTCAAAACGGAACAACCGGGAACAGTTTACGATCTGACCACAATACTTTGCTTAATTTGTCCCCCTTTTATCTAGCTCGTGGCTTGGACATTCCAAGTATTCACAACGTTGTCAACTATGAAGTCGCAAGGGACATCGACACCCATACGCACCGGGTAGGTCGTACAGGTCGGGCGGGGATGAAAGGAACTGCATACACATTGTTTGTGGCCGGAAAAGATCCGGCGGATTTTGCTGCATGTCTTGTCCAACATCTCGAATCAGCCAGCCAATCCGTCCCACCACGACTTCTGGATATTGCCAAATCATGTGCATGGTTTGCTCAAAATCGATCCGCACTGTCCAGTTTAGGCACTGTTGGCCAAGGTGTCAGTCGACCTAGTTACGGTTTCGAGCCCCGACCACCTCGCGCTCGTCCAGGACTCGGGTTGTCTGATATGGATTATAGTGATACGCAGACTCACAATGTTTCACAAAACATTTCTGTCACTGGAGAAGCTAGTGACGTTGGCCGTTCGTCAGGTAAGCCCGGTTTATTTTGAATTCTTGAGAGACTTAGCTGCTGGACACCTGGGAAATGGCCGTACGTGTCAAATGGCCTATGGTAAAAAAAGTCCACACTGCCTTCTCGTGGCGGAGGTGGTTTCACAAGAGACGGAGGACAAAGGCCTATGCCCGACACTCTATCACGTTGACTAATCTTTGATAAGCGGACTAGGGAAGAGGGTTAAACTACGATTCCAAACCAACCACGGACGGCGTACGAAGCGTACAACTCGCCGGCATCTGTGGCGGAATTGTGGACTTGATACCCAGAACGTCTGACCCCATCCGAAGGCGAACGAACTGAGCAATTAGTCGCCGGTCAGCGATGAGTTACGCGATCTCCAGGTCATTCTACCTCCGTGTAGGTTAGATCCTCTGGTGAAAGACTTGTGGTAGGATCCCCGAAGTAAGCCGAGTAGTATCCGGCCCACAAATAAATCATGGACGGCACCTGTTCATTTGTCGACGTTCAGTAACTGAATTCTTCAATTACTTCTTATTTGGGTGCTTCTGATTATTCGCTTGACATTTTATACGATAAATGAGTGTTGATCGTTTCCATTCTTAGTTTTGTCTCAAATTGTAATTTCATGCTTTGATTCTGCTTAACAGGAATGCAATCCGATCGCCTTTCGGCATTGAAGTCCGCATTTTCTGCTCAGTACAGTCGGCGCTTCATCTCGGCAGGAGTTGAAGCTTGCAAATACACACATCCTGAACTTCTGAAGTCAGTCGCACCGACATCATCTGGGGAAGATTTTGCCCCTCCAGATTCCAAAAGTCAATCACAGGTGTCTACATATTGCTCACCTGAGGCAAAATCAAACACGGAAGTGAAGAAAAAACGTTCCCGGTGGGATTAGCCGCCGTTTGATAACTCTTAACCTCCAAACAACACCGTTTGTTTTCTCTTCTCTCCGATGTGGTCATTTGGCAATGCATTTCTTACCAGCTCGTTAGTTGGTTTCTTTATCTAGCACTGCTGATCGACGTGTAGTCTGCGTTTCTATTTTTGTCGCCTAAAACAGCTCCTACCAGCGTATTGTAAAACGACATTCGAATCCACAAAACCTAAATTTTGAACATGAAAACCAGCACAAGCAGATTATGCTAAGAAATGTGAAACACTTCCTTGAGATTCACTAGCGCAGAGCATCAACCATTCAAAGTGTTGAGCGGGCGATAGTAAATCCACTTGCCCAATGACAACGGAGGGACGGCAAGTTAACGTTCGGTCAGTTGCGTTCGTATTTTGTTAACTTAATAGTTTTTAATGCGTTCGTCATCCATTATAATGTTGAGTTCTATAGGTTTTTGGGATCTGTCTTTTGAACGCATAAATAACGATCGTCCATACTTGGCTACCGTAAAATTGGATGAGGTTACGTACCCTAATCCACCAAAATTCGTGACCCGCGAACGATACGCAGACGCGCTGCCGTCCTGAAAAATCACCTTGGTACCGGTGCTTAACAGTTAAGCACATCCTATCAAGAATTTCAGTTAATCTTGGCCATTGATAAGGCCGTCTACAAATATCATTCTCCCCCGAACTTTTCATTAAACAGCGTCCCAGACATAAACACTCTTCATTGTGCTTCAACGCATTTGCATGATCTCTCACCTCTTACTTGTCGTCGAAATGGCCTGTTCGCCGTCCGGTATGAAAGATCTTCAGTCTTTTCACATCGTGATGGCGAAACAGAAGACTTTCGGACCGATGAGTACTACGTGAACTAGCCTTTAAAACAAATCCCATGATTTTCGCTCATGTAATAGCAGATTGCATTGTGTTAGAGTAAACCTCAGTTTGGTCTGTTTGAAGTGTTCCGAACAGATGTTGTCAAGACCCAGGGTCACAGATTATTGATGCGTTTTCCCGGACTACCATGTAGTTGGATTTGGTGGGATTCACTTTTGAGTTCCGGAAAAACCGCACTGAAAAGTTGCCGAGTCAATATCAAGAACATTCACCTCCAAGCAGTTTGCCAATATAACAAACGGCAAACCTAGTGGTTTCATGCCATTGAAGGATATGGTAATGAACCGTGAACAGTGGCGATTATGTCGTCATTTTCTATCGAATCAGAATGATTGAAAGAGTGCGTTTGTAGGCTGTGTTCCGTGTGTTGGCCGCAGCAGCATCTTATCTGTTCTCGCCTGTTTAGGTCCACTCCCTGTTCCCGTTGGATATTCACTGTTTTTATAAAAACGTGTAACTCTGGGGAAAGGCAGCGGCCAGTGAGGCTTGCCTTGCTGTTTAATGCTAAACGATGATGATGATTCATGTGGTTATCGAAAGCAAACCATATTCAGAAGTTGCCACACACCAATATAAACAATTGGAGATAGCAAATGTGTCCACCGTTGGCCTATCTTCTTGGAGTGTGAGAAGGCAAGATAACTTCCGAATTCATCATTAACAACCTATAATAAAATCAAGTTCGATCATGGCAAAAATATCTTCAGAGTGAACTGGATCCCATCAGATTTGAACCAGTCTACCAATGCATCTTGTTGGATTATTATCTCAGTCATCTTGGTATACAGGCGAGTCGTACTTGAATGCTGTTACACTACACAGAAACAGTGGTCAAGAGTTAAGTACGTTAATTACACCAACGATTGTGAATTCAGATCGAAATCCCACAGGAAAAGTACTCCAGGATAGTCCGAACTGTCTGCATGTAGTATTTAAGATGAAATGAAAATAGTGAGTCAAGATATGAAAACAGGTAGCCCTCGCGTTGACTGTATATCGGTCACCTGCCTTGAGAAGATCTCAATTTCAGCAGCACGACTTCATTTGGGGCCAGTCAAGCGCTGCGGACACAAAGGAAGTATTAGTCGAACTCTGGTGTCCGTACCAGACGCTAGTGGATTCGCCATGGTGGCACGGACACGGTTATCCTCATCCTCCACGAAACCGCGAAGTCGGTCTGAAACGACTGCATGATGCGTCCCCCATCAGTGGATTGTAATCTGGAAAACAAGCAGGGACAAATATGAACCAGGCTGGAAGCGCATTATCGCGGAGGTTAAGGACACAGAGAATGCAGTCGTCCTACATTGTCGATAAAAATAATAAGGAGCCGATGTTTCGGTTGCTGTGAGTAGTTTCTCCGAAGACGGTTCTGCAGTTGGTCAAGAAAGGGTACCCGCAGTAGTCAAGACATCGGCTCAATTCAGCCTCCACCAGCAATGTTGTTTTTTACAAATACTCCTATGTAGAATACCGTGCGGCGCAACTCATGTGGATCCGGTGAGTTAAATAAAAAAACCGTTTACATTTTACCGATGTCAGCCGTCACTGGGTCGCTTCGTGGATCACATCGAAATCGGTAGGCCTTAAAATCGTTAACAATGGCCCAGTTTATAGCGCCGTAAACAATGAACAGAGAAAAAATGGAAGATATTCGTCAGGATTAAATAGAAAATTCGTAAAGAGGAAAGATTTGATGCGAGAGAACCATTGACCACGGGGCTATACTGTCGTTAACCCTCACGTGAGGGTACCTCGAAGGCATCAAACCGGTAGTCCAACCGGGATCTACAGGAGCTAGTTTGCTGGTTACGCTTTTTACACCATTCCGTCAACTCACCTTCCAACCAATATCTTCCCTGGAGAGCGGCGCATAGCGAGCCAAACCATACTTTGACATATGTAGTACGGCACCCAACCACCTTCATCTCTCTAGACACGGTGCTTCCAAAGATTGAACCCTAGGGCTCGATGTCCTACGTCTAACCTCTGAGCTACCAAAAAACTGATTAACATGATAACAATACAATCACCGACGATCTCCGTACCCCTATCCGCAACGACCATGCTTTTGAACAGCAGCAGTAACGATCTAACTATTTGATAAACCCAACCTTTGACTGATAATCGAAAACCACACCGACGCTATAGAAGGCTCAAATTGGTAGACTCCAACCTAGTCTTTTGTATATGCAACGATATCTCATCCGATTTACTACCACTCGGTGAGATACAGAACCCAAGTACTCAAACTTGTCTATTCCATCCAACTCTTCTCCGGGAAGCATGTTTGGCTTGGAACCAATCCAGTCTCGCAGCATTTTGCACTTCTGGGGCGAGACCCTCACGTTAAAACCAGTTACACCGCTGTTAAGGAGGTCGAAAAAAGCTACTCCAGATCTTCATTTAGTGATACAAGATCGTCCGTGTATTCTAAGTCAAAACTGCTCGAACGAACACATGAGGATGTAGCCGTTTCCACAATCATCACATGTACATGGTTAAAAGGGAACAGAGAGAGAGAGAGAGAGCAATCGTAAAGAAACTCCATTTACCGCGCTCAGCTCGAGCGAAGGACCATCATCAGCGCAGCCTCCGCTTCAGGCGTTCGCACAAAGCGATTCAGTTCAGCTTTTACAACCATTGACCGTGTATTGGCCTGCTCTTTTTTAGTTGTAAAATAAAGCCATCGAAAAAGATAAACAGATTTCTATGGTACATTATTCAATGGACGGTAGTGTCAGGAAACTCACGGTCGGCTGAGCCAAATACCGCTTTGAAAACAACGAGAGGAGATCATGGGCCTACTGAAGGTGTTTGTATTCTAAAACTTGTCACAGACTGATAAGAGCCGCATCGGTTCGGGAACTGGTTTGGTCCTCACGCGTGAATCTTCCAAGAGTACTACAGAATCAAGCGAGAACAATGTCAGTAAGCCGTTTGGATACCATATCTATCAAACCAGTTCATGTGATTTTTACAGTGTCCCACTGTTGGCAGTAATGAAGCTTGTAATGACTAGGGATTCGAACTTCCCGAATAGCATTCCGTAATCAACCTACTCAAAATCTACCCATTGCTGCCGGACAAATGGTAGAAAGCTAGTAGCTGACCAAACTCGTGATTTCCCAGACCCTTTCGGATCCGACAATGGACCAATAAAGATGATTTTTTTCTCTGCATCACCAGGAACTTCGCCATCCATTCTAATATTTCATATCGTGATAAGCGAAATAGCTCAGGTATTGCATAGGTAAACGACATCGATCCGAAATAATGAGCAGGGCAACGCAGTCCCCATGAAGTTCAGCGTGCGCAACTGGAATTTGAGAGTACGCGTGTAAGACCATTATAAAGCCCCGAGTTGGTGTTTTAGAACAGTTGCACATGACCGGGGACGTGGGACAGGATAAATTAAATAATTCCAAAACTATGGTTTGAGGCCAAACTTTGGTTTAAAATCAGATTAGATAAAATGTTCCGCACAGCCAACAGAATCATGAAAAAACTACGATTCTCATAGTTAAGCAATGGCCCGTAATAGAAACAGCAGGAATCATTTTGCCTAGCAAATGTGAATATTTCGCTTACCATCGCGCCGCAAAATCGACTTTCCTTTTGAGCGCTTTGGTTCTGAATCTAGTTGGTTCTCTCTCGAATCATCCTGCTGAAAACAAGTGACATAATGTGATTGCATCCGATGCGTGTTTGATAAAACGAGAAAACAATTTTGTAACTGGCAAACAGAGACTACCCAGTTCCGTTAATCATTCTCATTGTCGTTATGCATTAACACGGCGAAACTCGCTCGGGTGGATGCCTGAATTTAGAATATACTTAAGCTAACCAATCGTCCATGTTTCACTTAAACAACTATCGGGCACTTCAGCCAGCCGTATCAGCTATAATGTCTCTGAGAGGAGTTTCGTTCCTGTCATCTTGCCGTGTCCTTCGACTAGCATCCATGTCTTACTACTGAGTTGCGCCCTTCTTCGTCCGCTATATCCATCGAACTAACTATGGCTTGCAAGGCAGGACTGACCTTCGCAAATCCCTGGCATTCACGGACCCGTATCTTTTTTGGCAAGCTAACGGCAAATGCAGTTTCCGATACGGCACGGAATTCTTTGCACTGGTACAACATACGAAAAGTGCCGAACGGCTACTGCTAAGGAGTTCAGCCGCTAAATAAGAAAAAGATCAAGGTTCTAAGCCAAGGCCTTCCCGCTAGACAGAGAGGAATGACTGTTTGGAATTCCACCTACTTGGATGAATTACTCTTCCACTCAATATTTCTAACTGAGGTGCCAGCTCAAATCGATTTCAACCAGAAGAATCAGGGAACTACTTCATCAGGCCTCTATCCAGACCTTCCAGATATGATTAAATCATTGGCTTGAGATGGGCCAACCAGTGTAGCTCATTGGGTCACGGAGGCAAGCAAGCTGCCACACCACGGCAAGATTTAGCCGGATCACTGTCGGTCTATTACCTCTTCAGAAGAACGAACGAACTACAGGACTTACTGTCGGCAACTACTGCGGAAGAGGACTAATACCACCAGTTCAGCTCGGTACTTGACAACTATATTTTGACGTAAAGGCGCGACCCCGTCCAATAGGTTGTAATGAACGATGGTACTGAGGCTCGCAGGGGTGGATGGCTTTTACCTCTATTCAGATAATATTAATTCAGAGGCAAAAAGCCACACATAACAACAAATAGCCGTTTCCTACCAGAATCAGCAAAACGGTCCACAAAGTGAACGAAAAAAAAAAAATCTAAAACAACCCCACTGAAAAGCTTAGGAGAGCACGATTTGGATACTGACAAACGATGTGTTTGTTTTAATTTACCCTTCTCGCTTTTCCAGAGCCCAAGCAGCAAGAATATTACCCAGATTACTCCCATTTTTGACACCTGAATGATCCCTTGATCGTCCTCCTCGGTTATCCAGTTTAAAACAGGCAAGAGGTCTATCAAGACAATGGCGAGTTTGTTATGGTTACCAGTGTTCAATGCCAACGACTCCGATCGGCTTCCTCGATTCTAATTCACTTCCTTTCTGCTTAACCAACCAATAACGATCAAATGCCCACAGGTCGATCAGCGTAACTATCCTTTATCATCATCATCGTTCAGCGTTAAGCAGCAGAGCAAACCCCATTGTCTGCTGTCTTTCTCTCAGAGTTACACGTCCCTATAAAAACTGGATTTGCAAGGGGGCAGACAGTGAACCTACACGGGTGCGAAAAGAAAAGGATATCATATCAGCCAACAGGGAATGTAGTCTAACTGTGCAGACGCACCCATTTTCAGTCACTCTTATGTGACCGAAAATGATAACAGTCGCTACTATTCCCGGTTCGCTGCCATGTCCTTCAAAGTCTCCATCCAATTGGTTGAAGGGAATTTTGGGGCCCAGCCATGAAGAGGTCAGTAACGCATCCTATTTGCCTATCCGTTGAACTCCTCGTAGCTTCTCCCACGTCAGTGAAGGAACGGCTAACAGGATGCGGTACGGTAGATGAGGGTTTGCCATAGGCAATAATTAACTCAACCAACAAGGTCTGCTAAACTTGATATGCTCTGATGAAACATTCTCCGACATGGTACCCCATACTCGACTCCTAACTTATGAATTGTTCAATCGATCGTCTCACCCAATCCCAGCGGTGCCACCCAAACTTCGAGGACTAGAAGCGTCCAAGCGACGAACACTTTCATCACGCAAAATCCATGTCTCGCAATCATGCAACAGAACTGAGCGCACCGCGGCGCCACGAGTTCTTTGGTCCACAGAACGCAGCTCGAACAATGGGTACAAGCGCGCTCATCTTGATTACCGTGGTGCCATCTGCCAGCTGTCCGGGCGACTGGAACGGTCACCAATGGTTAGCTCCTTTCTGTCCAGCATCAAGTTCGATACTACTGTCGACAAATCTTGTAAAAACACGTTACACATTGGGAGTGCAAAGTACATAGCGAGTGGAATTACAAGCCCCGTGAGTCTGTCTAGTGCGCCTTGTACATGTTCCACAGACTCGAACTACCATACAGGGTCATTGCTCAATCTAGATCATACAGCTTCTTACTTGCCAGTTCGACACCTACATCCTGAAGACCTTCAAAAGCACTCCCCACCATCTTGCCAATGAGGCGGTTAAGCAAGAATGGAGGGATGAGGCACATGCGGAAGAACATCGCTCATCGTCTCGAATGAGCTTGATAGTTCATCACATACCCCCTACGGGACCGTAGATAGGCGAGTGCATTGCTTGCAGGTTAACAAATCTCGGAATACCATTCCGGTGAATAGCACAGAGTGGGGCTGTTAGGTTGACTGAGTTGAAGAGGCCTCTCAAGTCGAAAAAGTCACGATTGTTAGACGTTGGTGCGCATCTCAAGTACCTGGAGAAGGGTGAAAATTTGGTCAGTGCAAATTCCGCTTGGGGAAATCCGACATACCATTAGCGGACGTTACTCTCGCGAATCAGTATCAACTTTGTCGAGATTGAAACCTTGAATCAAGGCGCCTTGATATAAGTATTTACCTCTTCGCTCTATGACTTGTGGAACGAGAAGCCTAACCCGCTATCATAAGACCAGTCACTATTTGTACCCATCCTCCAGAGAGGAATACAATGATTGTAATATCCATCGTGGAATCAGTTCAACTCTGATAATTACCAAGGTTTTAGCCTCAACGGAGCCGAGCGGCCTGACACCGATTAGAGGGAGTACAGACTGCGAACAGCGAGTCGGATTTCGCCCACGTCCAGATTGCATCGACCAAATTTTCGCCCTTCGTCATTTACTTGAGACGCGCACCACATACCCACCGACCTCCAACAATCGTGGCTCTTTTCGACTGGACAGGCTCTTTCAACCCACTCGACCAAAAAGTGTTATTCTATACTATTTACTGGAGTGGTATTCCAGAGGGATACGTTAACCTCCTGCAAGCACTATACTCAAGTACCTGTGATCGAGAAGGATGTATGGTGAACTGTCAAGTTCATTCGAGACAACGTGCGATCGTCGACAAGGGTTTCTATTTCCTCAGCGGGAGTATTATGGGCGGGTAAAAGGGACAATGGCAGACGGTTAGGGACAAAAAAGAGGTTGGATAAACTAGGAGACCCTGAGTAGAAGCACGATTGTCACTACCTGTTTTTCTCGATTCAACGGGCGCGGTATTGATAATCGTGCGTGGCGATCGATTTAGTATAGAATCACCCCTGGAGTTGTAACTCACGGTATATAGTGGATGGCTAATGCTAAGACTTCCGGTCGCTACAAGCAGGGTATTTCCCTCCCAGCCCAATTCGATGGGATCTTGTATCTGCCATTTCTTGTAAATCCTGGTTGTACGTTCCACTCAATAGAGCCGGATCCTGAAGCTAAGACGATAGCGAGAAGCATCAACTCGTCTGATCACCACTCGATCCACGTCTGACCTAGTGCCGCTTCAACCACCGGGCTTGCCACGTGTCTACACACGCACGTACATACAACTTATCCACACTGCCTTGGACAAAGGATCTTGTGGTGCACCCCAATCTGCTGACTTCTAATAACGTTTGATCGTAAAAGTTTTCTTCATCCAACTCTGGCCCGGATTATCAAGGGCGGACACGCAAGCACGCGAGCGTCTGAAATCGTATCTTCATCAGCGTCACCATCGTTCAGCGCTAAACAGCAAGACAAGCTCCGCTGGCCGCTGTGTTTTACCCAGATTGATACGTTTTTAGTAAAGGGTAAATACGCAAAGGAAACAGGGAGTGGACATACATAGGTGAGAAAATACAATGCTGAGGTAGCCAACACATGAAACAGTCTAACGGCACGAATGCACTTTTCAATCATCCTGATTCGATAGAAAACGACAACACGATCGCCGCTGTTTACGGTTCATTGTTACAGCCAGTTAGCTGATGGGCCTCTCGGACCCCAACCATGAACACGTGACACACCTACTTTACCTAAGTTCGCTGTACATTTTCTCATTCCATGTTGTCACGTCATCTGTTGGCCTCCACATGGCTTCTTCCATTCCTTAGGAGGAACACAAAATAAAGCACGATATGGTAGACGAGTGTTCGTCATACGCAACACGTGACCCAACCAGCGTAGTCTACCAAGTTTCATACGCTGAAGTAAGGTATTCTCGGAACTGGCACCTAGTATTGGATTCCTGATCTCCACATTACTCACTCAGTCACTCCATCCAATCCTTGCCATACTATGTAGACATCGGTGATCGAAGACCTCTAACCGACGGACATCTTCCGCACACATACTCCATATCTCGCAACCGTACAACAGAATTGAACTGAGCACAATGCGACACAGTACACATGATCTTTCAACTTCAGTGAAATATCAGACCAACGCCACAAGTGCTTCAGTCCAGCGTAAGCTGTTCGAGCTTTCGATATACGCCTGTCCACCGTTACTGTCGTGTTACCATTGTTTGACACGCAGCTACCGAGGTAAGTGAAACGGTACGCTATCATTAAATCCCCTCCATCCAGTGCCGAGTTCGGCACTACTGTCGCCTAGTCCTGTAACAGAACTTTACAATTTGAAGATGCAAAACACGTGCAAAACCGAGCAACCGAACTCGAAAGTCTATCTAATGCACGTTGTGCATGGTCCGCGGATTCGGAAAGGCACTATACGTTATCTACATAATCTAGATCTCACAGCTTCCTTCCATTTCGAATCCTACATCCCGGAGATCTCCCAAAGCATTTTCCATTATCTCGCCCATGACAAAGGTGAACAGGAATGGAGAGGTGGGGCACCCTTATTGAACGTCACTAATCGTTTCGAATGAACTTGATAGTTTGCCGTATACACTCCCGCGACCACATGTGTGCAGATACAATGCTCGCAACAGGTTCACGAAGTCCTCTGTCATACCCTTTCGATGGAGAGCACTTAATAGTGCATTCCGATCCACTGAGTCGAACGCACTTTTAGGTCAAGAAAGACTACGCAGTATGGCAGTAAATACACGCTATATAATTGAGACCCGAAGCGGCTTAATGCTGAACTGAAGACTTGTGGCGTTTGCCTCTATATTTCAACTAGTATCTGAATTTGAGAGTCTTGTGTTCTGTGCTCAGTGCACGTCGTTCAGTTACTATTGCATGGTTGTGAGACTTGGAGTATCATGTCGAAAGATGTACCGTACTTGAAAGTTTTACGATCACCGATGAACCTTGGTACGTAGCATCCCGGGATTTGTTGAGTGAGCCGGTGTGAGATATATTGGAGGTTGGAACTATAGTATAAGGTAACCGATGCAAAGTAATACTATTTCATAGGCGTATAAAAGTCTTAGTAGACTGCGCTGGTTGGGTCATGTGTTGGCGTTATGACGAAACACGCGTCTACCAACGTGCCCGATTTGTGTTCCTTCCTAAGGGGAAGAAGAAGCCATGATGTGATGACCAACGTTAACGATGGCAACGTGACATGAGAAATGTTCAAGAAATCGTACGGACTGTAAAGTGGTGCTCTTGCGCCCTTCGTGTTGCGGTCCGAAAGATTCATCGAGCTTGCTGGCTGGGAACACTGAAGAATTATGGCAGTGAACACGTGAACAGTTGCGATCCGTTCTGTCATTTGTCATCGAATCAGAATGATTGAAAACACTGTTTACAGTTAGGCTGCGTTTGTCCGTGTTTGGCTTCAGCGGCATCTTATCTTTCTCCGCCTATTCAGGTCCACTTCTTGTTCCCGTTGGACTATTCATCTTTTTTATGATAAGTTTACTCTGGGAACAATAATGCACGGCCAGTAGGCTTGTCCTCTGTTTAACGTGACGATGAATGATGTATTCAAAGTTCAGTCAATCCATCC
>LUCM01011581.1:193834-212187 GCA_008360955.1 Fasciolopsis buskii
TACAGGAAGAGGCAGTGGTGAATTAAGTCTTGGAGAACAAAAACCAAAATAATATCTATGGAAAGAGGATAGTGAGGCAACCGTTCGAAGATGGGCTAGTGACTATAAAGTGTACGTAAATGAAGGAACGTCGATCAACCCGATAGATTTTCGTTGAACGTGGCCCAAACGAGGGAGGACAGCAGACGAAACTGCAGCTCATATGTGACCGGAGTATATTCATGTGTGGAAACGAATTTGTGCTCTATAGATCAAAGTAAGATGAAGAGGGGTAAAGGAATGTCTGTGGCGGAACAGAACCTACTTGGTGTGCCGTTCGAGGAAGAAGGTTAGTACGAAGGTAAACCAGGATAGTGATGAACTAACGGTTGATCTAAGAAGATAAACAGAATCTGTGGAACTCGAGAGTGTGTGGTATCTGATGAAGTGGACATTTGAGTTTCGGTCAAAAACAGGTCAAAAGAATATCGGAGAAGCTGGTCAGCAGAATCAATATCAATGTTCAGTCCGGTAATGTTTGTTAAAGTAACGAGTTCTTGTTGAGTTTTTGCGTGCTTAATGCGAGGGTAAGAATGGTTGCACATACAATCGTGTACTCTCATGGTTCTTTTGAGAGAAGATCGGCAACGATGATTTGGATACTTGACACGGGTATCCACATAAGACTTCACTAGATCAAGCGTGGTATTGGGCCGGACGATAGCGGAGTCATCTACCACCTGCCAGATGCTCTATTAACTTGCTAATATTTGTTACTCTGACAGATCCGCCTGTAATGCAGATTTCTAGGTGTTGGGTGTGCTCGTCGATTGTGTATAATGGACGCAGGTGAAATTCGTCTGCTTGGAGCTTTTGCAATTTTTCTTCCCCATTCGCGACCATTTTTACCGTTTATCCCTGATTGCTTCATAAAGTTTGTAGATGTTATTCGTTCCTTTCCGTTCCGAAACAATAAAAAAATTGGCCTTGGGGATTGTCGGACATTCATTAGTTATATGAATGACTGGAGTCGTCTGTTTGCAATGTTACTTTGGAATTCACGGCAGACGTGTGCAGTCTCAATTTAACTTTTGGATGATGGACACTAATTTGCTTTCGTTATGAACATTACCACGACTGACCTATTGGGATCTTATTTTTTATGACATACAGGAAGCAGGAGTGTAACGGGAGGGGACATGCCTTATAGCTACTAGAGCCCATTGCATGGGGGACGGAAAACCGGCGACCGTGACCCTTACACGTAGAGTGACATAGAATCACACAAGGTCTCTGGGTCAGGTGTGATATATAAGTAAAATGTTCTTTTTCATAGAAAATTTGTCGTCATCTTAACATTTTTGGAGAAGGAATATCAAAGTATTACCCGTGACATACAACACAAAATCACGTTTGCTAAGGTTGGACCCAAAGGAATTCCCTTGACGGTACCATCAATTTATTTAAGTTTTTCCCCTCAAAATAAAAGCAACTATTCTCGGCGCATGAAAGAATGCGATCCTGCAGTGAACGTTATGCGGTTCTATGCTACTCCTAGTTTGAATGTCACGGTCGCCGGTCCTTCCACTCTCCCCCGTGTACTGGGCAGTAGTAGTCGTGGGGCGTATCCGTTGTAATGTACTCGCATAAAGCATGCCATATAAAACTCACAACAGGACAGAGAATCGTTTTTTTGTATGCTTTGAGTGCAAATGATACGAGTAACATGGTGTTGCTTTTTTCATAGAAGATTTTTATCGAAGTGAGGTTTCCCATAGGAAAGTGGTCTGCTAAATCAGGGTTTTATTCGAGAATCATACTGTCTTAATTTTCGTTTTCAATTGAACCTTTGCCAACAGCAAAATTATGAGAAGTGGTTTGAATTGTCGATATCATTTCTTGTGCTTGGATTTTATATGCGTCTTTTGTTGCTTTGACCATTTGGTAGTTGATTCAAACTTGATTGACCGGTGGTCTTGTCGGTATCCAAACTTCTGATAGATCCCATATACTGGTTATCATTGGTGCTAATCCGGTTGACATGTGCATTTTGGCCTTGGTTTCACGTTCATGAATCAACTTGGCTGAATCAACTGATGCAATATTTCTAGATTTCCCATCAGTTCTTCCGTTTCCTCTACACAACCGTCCGCTGGTTTGGACATTTTGATTATAATTAATTAATTGTTCACCAGTGTATTTGTCTAGTCATTTATATTCGGTTATCTATTTGTGATTTTCGTTCAGTCTTGTTGGACTCGGGGCCATTTCACTGAAGCGTGTTCAGTGTAGTTGATATTTTGTCGATCGACTGTTCGTCAAAAGCAAACGGCCAAAAGGCAAGGTAACAGAGTATGAGAACCGAAAAGTCTAAAGCGGATCGTTAAATGATCATAGCAACACTACATTCAGGTGTTTCAAGAGACAGCTAACGTAATGTGGGATGAAAACAACTCAATTGCGCTTCATTTGAATGCTGCTTCGGCAAAACTGGGTCAAATGGCTAGGCGTAACGACATCTACCGAACCCGTTCGTTTACCGAATGGACCGTTCACATGCTAAGTCGATTTATTTTGATAAATATGGTGAATTCAAGTTTCTCAATCCCGGTAAACAGAAGCCGGCCATTGCAGTTGTGTGTTTAATACAAACAGAGTTGGACCCAGACAAGATCGATTGCAACCGAACCCGATTAGCTCGGTATTAAACGAGCGAGCACAGAGTTTGGACCTGATGCGTTGATTATCTCTTCACACTTCTAACCTTCAGTACTTGAATAAATTTGAAAAGTTCTCCACAATTCACGCACCATATAGGCCTTCTTTCCGCCTACATGGTTTTTTCACAGAGTAACGATGACGGAATACGCAAAGTGGTCTAAGTGTGCTCGGTTCAGGAATTGTTGTCATGTTTTGCAATTTGACCCAATTTTGCCGAAATAGCGTTTAAATTACCCACAATTGAACTGTTTTCATCTCAAATCACATTAGTCATCTTCTGAAACGGCTGGTAGTTGTGTTGCTGTGGTACTTTGTTACCTGGTTTGGACTTTTTAACTCTCCTGTTCTGTGATCTCGACTTTTGTTTGTTTGCCTAATTCTAGATGGGATATCATTGCTGTTGTCACATCATCCAATCCCTCAAACGACAGTCCCCTCGTTTCTTCCAATTGTATCAAGGTTCACAATAAGCTTTGTCATCTGATCACATTGTTTTCTTTTTATCCTGGTTGAACCGGAAGCTGCTTGAGTTTCATGATACAACGGATATTTCGACATATCGTCCTGTATCGGATTCCATTTCTAGGGTTCTCAAGGTCCAACTGGGTTGAGTTATCCCTGAATTGTCAAACCGCTTTTCCGCTTAAATAGTCGTGGCTGACATAACAACATCTATGGCACGGGTATTTTCATTGTCGTCTATCAGTCATCTCTTTTGAACAATAATCTCGGTCACTTCCCCATCCATTGTTGCGAACAGCCTGACAGATGACTGAATGACAAACGACCAAAAGTCTTATTAGGTTTGGTGGGATGACCTTTCAGTTCGTAGGTTTGGACCGATAGAAAATTAAACTGGTAGTTCCTACTGTCTGACGCTAAGGTATCATGTATGAGTAATGTTTTTCAGTGTGTAGTTGGTTTGCAAAATCATACGACAAAGCGATGAGTGTAAATTTTTGTTTGCCATAGCATCACATTCATGTCGCTGCAATCGTATCATCATCATTATCAACATCGATTGATTGCTGTCAACATTGTTTGCATACGCGGATTTTTGCGTTCTGTGCTTGTATGCCCCGTCTAGCAACTTTTGGTCAGATCGTGTGTTTGTGCTTACGCTTGTGACTACGTGCCGAACCAAGTGAGCAAGTGAATTCACTCACACAACCATTGTTCATCTGGTGATCGATTGCTCATTTTACCACACTTCGTGGCCGAGCTACATCGACACGTCTGCATGTTGTCTGCCCCGAACTTTTGTTCTTCGTACCGCATTGATACCACTGGACAGTTGCTGTTCAGCATTAGTCTGTCTTATCTATGTTCCTGACGTGCATCTTTTCACCGTTAAACGGTAGTTTTGATAATCTCGTTTATCTCTGCTGCCGAAAAAAAACAGACATTGTCGCAGGAAAGTGTTGTTAAGCATAATTGAATTGGTTCGAAAAAGTCATCATTACGCGTATATAAACTAAATCGATCCAGGTGTAAAGGGACGATACATGCGTGTACAAAACTTTCTAACAATGCTGCGCATTTTGCAGCAATATTCCACGATTTCGTACTGACTGCCGATTTCCTCCTGCTGGCCGTTTTTCAGCTTATTTCGTTCAGACTCAGTCGGTTCTTTCACATTCTTTGGAAAATCCTTTTCATCTTACAAAACTATTCTCCAAAGAATTAACATAGTCTTATGGTTGGCTAGCGTCGTCATTGTTGTTGCTGTTTTACCTTACGTTCCACCACCCAACTTTCTGGCGGATTAAGTGATTGACCAGTGTTGTGAGTGAGAAATGCATATCTCATGACGTATGGAGTTCACTACACTGATTAACGTATGAAAATCTAGTAAACATGACATGGAACCATATAAGATCTCGGAGAATCAGGCATAGTAGCAACCCGAGCAACAGCAATTATCGCCTGCTATCACCAGTGGTTGATGACGCCAAGATTGAAAAATCTAATCTTTGAGTTGACAGACATTTAATCCGTTTGACACTATGGGGTCGTACAATACGCTTGTTCTTCCACTGCACTTTCCATGTCGTACAACTCGTTGAGTCACACAGGCAGTCATGCTGACCCTAATTCCAATCGATGTTATGACTGGCGTGGTCAAGGCTGTTCTGATCGACGAGTAGAATCTCAAATATGACTTTGTCCATCTCATCACTCTTTTTTCTCTCACAGACCACCACACTCTGTACACAAATCCCGGGGATCAATCGACACTTTACTTGGAACCAGATTATTCGGAAAATCAACATGTTCTTCATACTCCTATTCCTCCACTCACTCCCGCGCCGGATCTGTGCTCGTCATACCACCATCACTTGCCAGCACCATCCATCCCAGTAGATCGCCGCTATCCCATATCTTTGCCACCGCAGACACCCGCGCCACCATCTGCTCTATCGTGTTATCCGGATGTGATTGGAACCTATCGACCCGGTAAGCGTCCCGTATCCGCTGCACATAACAGCGCGTCAAAAATAACACCTTCCTCACCCTTCACGCGCCATGCAACGGCGCGTCAACACACATCAAGCGAACAAATACAAGCTGTTCTTAAAACGCCAAGGTATGACCAAATTTCTACATTTCCTACTGGTTACATTGATAACGACACCCCGAACGCTGTTTCAAACTTGGTCCTGACGAATACTTACCCATCTCAACCTAATGGTTTAATGACAGTGTACGCGGACGGTTATATCTCAAATACTACTTACACCGAACCTCAGTTACACTATGCTCCACCTCCGACTCATGGTTCGTGGCTTGCTACAAACACCTCATCATGTGACCAACCAACGGAGGCCATACCGGCCATACCAGCGTCCGGAACGCTCATGACGCCGGATCGACGTCTACTTAACTCCACCGTGGATGTGGTCGCAATGGAGTTTCCACATAACTACGTTCAACAACAACAACAACAACAACAGCGACAAACAGTTCTGTTTTCCTCTCCTGATAGGCATTATGACCCACCAGCCCAGACTGGCAGTCCAGTAGGTAATCCCCCGGCAGCCTGTACAGGATTAAATCCCATTAAGCAGAATAGTGGTTGCCCCGTGGGGCAAACTTCAGCCAAAACAGTGGTTCCGGATTTGTCTGCTAGAACTCAATCTCCCGCAACAACCGAAGGACCACGCGTTTGCGTCGTGTGCGGTGACAAGTCATCCGGGTCACACTATGGAGTCACGACTTGTGAAGGTTGCAAAGTATGTTTCACATGGAAAACGTCGTCAGTTTTTTGCTGTCATTATACTCATTATTGCGCTGTTAGTGACTGATGATTGAGTTCCAGGATATGCTATTTCTCACTTGATCCCCTTGCATTTCGTGACATAATCAAGATAAGATTGCCGAGTTTTCGGCACAATGTAACAAGCCGTGGGGTTCCAGCTGGGATTGATGAATGGTAACACTGGTGGATCGATCATTGTCGATGTGGCATGGATAACTTTGAGTAGACCAATAGAGTCGTTCCTGTAAATGTCAGGGCCGAACGACGTAAGGAGCGTATGGCAAAATCGATACGCTATATATTGGTTTTTATTGTGGATGATATAATGTTAATAACACAGCGTTTTACAACAAAAAACTTGCCATGAGGAACACCACTCACGGTAGTCGAATCGTTGGCGACTTACACCTACCAACAATGCTGTGTTTTGTTTTGGCTAATAACGTTTTCATAAACCACCCTTGTTGACTATGACCGCATCACCCTTGTGGCTTGTTTCGTATCACGGCAAACAAAATATCTTACTAACTCCTTTTCGTTTCGAGTATAAATTGGTTTTCCATGCAATCGTCTACGCAGGTCTTCCTAGCTGATGTAAGCCGCTGTTTATCCAGTCCAGTCGCTACTACTGTGGTTTCACGGTCGATAGTTCTGACCAGGGGACACCGAAAAAGTGTTGGTTACAAAAGTTGCCAACACAAAATTGATCCACGGACAGAATGGCGGTCGATTACGATGCGAGTCATCATTGTAATTACACGAAATGACGTAATCATTCTTCGATAATTTCCATTGATAACACGCAACCGAACGAGGCTAGTTAAGCCAACCACACACCAATCGAGCGGCTCTGTTTAATCGGATATTATGCGTCACTCATGGTGACTACGTACTTCGATTTTTACATGTTACTGTTGGGAAGATCCATTTGATATTGCTTGAAAATATCCAAGACCTTCTCGAATGTTCTTATTTTAAAGTTTAGGCCGTCTGACTTTCGAATTCTACTCCGTTCAATTTTTTGTCCGCGTCAGTTCAAAGTGTGACGTGATTGTTCAACTTACTTTGACAGACTCGACCATTTGTCGCAAGAACAACGGATTTCACAGATTATCCAACAAAATGGGATCACGGCGCAAAGTGATAGCGTCCTCGGTTTTTGTTTGAGGTGCAACATGTAGTCAGTTTTGAAAACTAACGTTTAGATGTAATTCTAACTGACCGAACGATTCGTGCGCTTCTTGAATAACGGCTTACAGGCCCGAAAGTTCTATACTTCGTGCTAAATCTAAATACTCTTGGACTTAATTAAATGTGTTGCTGTCTGTAAATGTTTGTAGGAAGCGTACTACTGTGCCAAACTGCCACGCTGATGAATTTCCACCGTAGCCCACAGAGCACTTACTCGTGGATAACCATTGTCTCTACGACTTAAACGGTTCGTTGTGCTTAGGGGCTTATCATGGTAAGTCCTTTAGTCATCCAGTTAGAGCCTAACCTGAACAGTTTGTTTATGAGCAGCCTGACACTTTGTGAGTCTCACTGGCATATACACCGGCTTCCATACCTGATACGGGGTTTTCTCACGTATACCACTAGCTGAGGAACCGAAATCTTCCCACCATTTTAGGCTTAACTTCGACGTTACTGGCATGATGAGTACAATGCGAAACCACTACTAGTAATTCATGCGCCCAGTGGCTCATGTTGGTAGAATGCAACGACTTTCATTCTATATGTGATCTTGATTGTACTGCGCTAGTAATTTTCGAATGATTTCACCCCCAACATTGAACTTGCATGACACCCAAACTGGTCTGGGCAGGAATGATTTGGTCGTAACTCGCTAGTTTTTGCACCTGCTAGTTTCGATCGAACACTTCCACAGAATATTGCACTAGTTAATTTCTCAAATTGCCTATCTGCTCGTTTTTATCACTCGGAATCGTTGGATGTCGAAGTTGGTGGGTGTTTTCACCATGTTGTATAGGTGACACTGGTAGGAATGTCATCCTTTTGCCGCCAACCTACACCTACAAGAAGTGTTCCAACTAGGAATTCGCTTATCATTGTCGTTTCTCCCTCGGCGAAGCTGTGTACTGCACGTGGAGCTCAGTGCTTTACGGGTATGATACTCGCTTCGGGTGTGAGTGAGCCCGAGTTCGAATCTCGGCTGAGTCCGTCGTAAAAGTTGGCCGACCTCGTGGGATACGGGTGCCCGGAGGCAAATTACCGAAAGGTCGAAATCAAATTGTCTCCATAAATGTGTTTTTCCAGTGTCTCGTCATTTGAATGGGTAACTTGATGCTGTCCTCTATTCTCCGAGCTGCGACCACGTAATTCATCACGTCAAAACTTGGTTATCTCGTGCATCTCTTCGGTATTCTATTGTCTAATATCCGTCGGATTGATTTTTCGTCTGGTGCACGTGCTTACACACACACACACACACACACACACACACTCACGTCGTTGTTAAATCGAGGCTAACCGGATTGGATATCTGGTCGAGCAAGGCAATCGTTTCGCGATGTGAATCATCCAGCTGTCGTTTTTCGATTGGGCCATCTGATCAATAAATTTTCGTTCGAATATTCTAATTCATTACATGAAATAATTTCCTTATTACACAATAGTCATCCATCACCTTACCGTTTCACAAAATACCCAAAAAGTGATAGTCTGTTTATTTTGTGCACGCTTGGTGAGTTGTACAATAGTCAGTGGTACTCAACTTGTCAAATATCATGGAAAGAAATCCTAGCCTGTTATCTCTCTCCTTTTCTCTTTTCAATATTTATATAATAATCAGTTGTTTTATACTTGTTTTGAGCGTATCGATTGTGTTCGTCATTCACAGGGTTTCTTCCGACGTGCAGTCCAACGTAACCAGACCTACGCATGTGCTCGCGATGGCAAGTGCGAGGTGAATCGAGCTCTGCGCAACAAGTGTCAACATTGTCGTCTCCTAAAGTGTTTGGCTTGCGGGATGTCGAAAGAGTGTAAGTGCTAAGTGTGATTTCGGTTGATTATATCGCTTGGAGAGTTAATGTGGTTGTTTCACGAATTGCTTGGTTCCGAAGTAATTCACCGTATTGTCTCATCCGCTTCAATTACTGCTATTCTATTGCCTGTGTTGGATATTTAGACAAAGCACTCATTCCTTGCATCCCGTTTACTTTCCTGTTTTCACTTTATAGCCGTCCAAAAGAAACATGGCAAGAACGAGCTCGGCTCTTCTTCATCTTCCTCGTCGGCCTCCTCACCGATGAAACGATCCAACGTCTCATCGGACGGTCTTTGCCGACCAAATTTGGGAGTGCAAAGCCCGTATTTACAGCTATCCATGGCTCGTTCATCCACGCCCAACACTGGTAAAAATACGAAACACGATGTCTTTCCGTCGCCCAGTACAGTTCACGGAGAATCGAACGGAAAAACACCTAGTCGGCAATCTTCCACACAACCTAGTTCATGTGTGCTCTCTGTGCAAGACAGTAATATTCTATCGGGTCTGTGTGATCTGATCCAGTCAAGTAAAAAGCGGTCGATGCTTGAGAGTCCGTTGATGGTAAGGATTTTCTACTCACGGTTTGTTCCTGATGTGACTTATTTCCACGTTCAATGCGGTTATAAACGAACAAAATACATTTGCTCTCACTTTCACGTACTTGGCAGCAATTCCTGTCATTGGCCTCCTTACTTTGTGGGCGTTTTTATTAGACCTGTTTAAGTCTATAGCAGTTTTAATCAAATAGAGACGTGGACTATTGCTCGGGTAAAGTTTGTCACTTCTAACAACAAATGCTCGTCTTGATATGCACAGGTTTTGGTAATCATTTTGCAGCACCACTTAGTGAAGTACAGCGCGATGAGAAAGAACCAATAGAAAAATGGATCTTCCAGTACACTCGACTCGTGCTATCTCGCAATGTTGGAAATTAATAGATAAAAAAACCACATAGATGAACGATTTCACACCCAAGTATATCATTGACCGCGCATTTAGTCGCACCATTCAATGTTTCACATCATCCTGTGGTGATGTCTTGTGCTCCTCGGAACTCGGAGAATTCGATCCGACCTACTCGAGCAATCCCACCACTTTGAAAAATATACAAGTACTAATCAGTCGACTCAACCGGCTAGGATTGTAAAGGAGCGATGTGCGTTTTGCCAACAATCCACGTACTGTGGCCGTTATGTGGTATTCCACATTTTGGCAATTGAATTCTGTTGTTAAAACTGTCTCTCCATCGGTTGTCATCGCTCCGTTGAGATATTTCTGGTTGCATAAGTTATCCAATTGAAACAAAATGAATTCAATATCCCCCAACATTGTTGTTTTCACCGAGATTTATCTCAGTTTTGGTCATCCCGTTATATATTTTACGACCAGCTTTCTTTGCTGGTCTTCGGTGCGGTAGCAGCAAGGGTGTAAATTAATGTCTCCTGAGGTATATGATGGGTACTTCTTGAGCCGTGTGCTGGACATTGGGCTTTTCTGTGGACAATGCTGGTTCTCGCTTTTGACCTGTCTTCGCATGGGTCAATCTCCCGCCCATCGTTACCGAGTGCATGCCAGGCCATATGGTCTGTTCCAAAAGTACAACCGTTCTCTATTACTTTGAACCACTCCTTTCAATCATGCTTATCTCACGTTTGTATCCTCTTCACTATCCCCCTCGTTCCTCACCCTGCGACTGGCTAATGGTAGCGCCCGTCTGATATCGTGGGATCAACTGCCAAGCAAGTGATGACATCTTCCGATATGCTGTTCTGTTCTACGCAGCTCTGTTTTGCTCATCATTTCGCTCGATGTTTGGACGAGTATAGTCAGTTGTGCCAACACGATCAGGCAATCCTGTTACGAGGCAGTCTTATTGAGTTGACGGTAAGTTCTATCGGTAAACATCTCGGCTGTTCGATGCTGTTTTTTTGTTTTGTAGCTTATTATCCTTTCTATGAAATCCGTTTGACGTGTTTTTCTCGAGTTATGGCGATTGGCTGTTCCTCGACTCTTTACCACGCCTGACTTTTGAAATCTAATGGAGTCCGATGCCACTCCAATTTTTAGGGCCATGGTTGTCCATGCTTTTCTCATTAACACTGTGAGCCTTTGAGGTTAGGGGATATGCCCATCCCACAGCACTCGTGCCTCGAGCATTTGTGATTTGTGATTTATTTACATATCACTCACATTTGTCAACGTGACCCTAGCTTAGGCTGTGTCGTTCCAGCGTCAACTTTTGCCGTGATTCTCTATCTTAGTTCGTTTTTAGCTGGCCGTGGAATTCCGACAGAGAGCCTCTATGTCTTGAACCTAGTTTCTATCCGTTTTTTTCGGGCTCTCAATGTCTGTTTTTGCATAGGGTAAGCCTTTGGAACAATCGCTTTTTACACGATCTATTCCAGTTAAAATGTTTGTTTCGTTTAGCTCGGTACAATTACAAAATTCTTCTACTCATACAACTTATCGTGTGCGCCACCACATGAAATGCGTTTCAACAACCCGTGGTAGTCCATAAACTTGCATTCTTCCCTCCTAAATTGTTCACTTTTTATTTAGGTGAATAATAGTCGATACACTACTCATTACAATAGGTTTTGCCCTGTCCGATGTGTGCCTGTCTATGCATACACGCTTTATAGCCTCTATTTTCGTGATATTGGGTTTGAATAGATTTTGCAAAATATACCGAACTTGAAGTTGTTTCTTAAGTGCCTGCAACTGGTACTTTATATTGTCCGATTAGTCCCTCTAAGGTGAAGTCGAT
The DNA here is from genome assembly GCA_008360955.1 of Fasciolopsis buskii. Taxonomy (NCBI): domain Eukaryota; kingdom Metazoa; phylum Platyhelminthes; class Trematoda; order Plagiorchiida; family Fasciolidae; genus Fasciolopsis; species Fasciolopsis buskii. Next base: position 205,571 of record LUCM01011581.1, read on the forward strand.
GTTCTTATTTTCCCACGTTGAAAGTTTTGGTTTAGCAATTTCTCGTGTGATGCTACTGTTGGATTCACACCGTTTATTCCGTCATCTGTTGTTGTGTAAATGCGACGGTTGTTGTGGATTCGAATCTCTGACTTCGCGTGGGGCTATAATGCTAAAACGATTCGAACGCAACAGCCAATGCTGTGACCCTGATTCAAGGCTGGCGGCACGCGGACCTCCGGGAGAACACAGAAAGAACATATAGGCTGGCGATGGTTCTGTTTTATTATCCGACTTGCTTTACAGTAGAAGTGGAACTGGTTCGTTATCCCTTCCCGTTTTGCTCTCTGGTATTTTCTGTGGTTCATGATCCGTCTTGCTCCCATTCGCCAACGTTTGCCCCGCACCTGTGGGCTTGTAGATTGCTGTTAGCGGGTTGCCCTATGGGTTTCGGTACCGTTACAGTCGGATTGGTTTTAATTGTTGTTGTTGTTATTGTTGTTGTTATCGTCGTCCGGCCGATAAGAACCACTCCTCTTCGATCAAAACACCACTCCTACCGCTAGCACTGCATCTGCAACGATTGACACACATACACACACACACACACACGCCTGTTAGCCGTCCATTCTCATACTGCCAAAAATAGCAGTTTTGGGGCTCGACATGGATGAATCATCGATTCCCATAGACTGGGACGATCAGTCCAGACCTTGACCCTCGTGTCTGAAATGAATACGCACGGCTCGGACTGTAGTGGGATTGCATGTGATATATCCATATATATTATTGTTCAACATTGTGTATCATAGAGCGAAATGCAGTTAGCGGTGCTTGTTGCTACTCCGTTTATACCCACGCCGAGGGTGACAATGTGACGTCGATTTGGTCGAACGGTTCGTCCGGAAGCCGAAAGAGGGATTCTGTTGGTTTTTAAATGATAAAATTCAATATTTTAGCCTTTTAACGCACATTATTGACGTGATTTCTCTGGAAAGACGATGACCGTTCATTGTCGTTTGTATATTAACGAATTCCATTGTCGTTGGGAGTTCATTCTGATCAGATCTCTGTCTATTTGTTATCGCCAGTGATAACAATTGATATGCAAATACGACTTGTTCGTCTCTTTCTCACAAAAACTGTCATGATTTATTGTCACAACGGATTCGATTCTCACGTGATAATTGACAGACTGTTGCTCTCGATATATCCAATGTGTACGTTTCGTGAGCTTTTTAGGGGTATTGGTCCTACTGGCACCAAATCGTATTTCCGATTCTCTTCTCATTCATTCGTTTGCAGCTTTTACTAGTTTGCAATGAATACTGGCCGGCGTCTGGGGCCACGCATCTGTTTGATCCGCAAACCAATTCTGGTAGCGATAATCAACCCTGCCTTATCAGTCCCTGGAATCCGAATCTCGTGCTCACTGAGGTCGCGTTCAATCAGCTCCATCTCTGTGATAGTTCTTGGACCCCGGGACGAATTCTACAGTTCGCCGCACGTCTCGCCGCCATGAATTTGAGCCCCGATGAATTTGGGCCTTTGATCGGACTGATATTGTTCACACCAGGTAAGCAAAGTCTCTCTGTGTGTGAGATTTTTTGATGTTTTAGTCGACTGTGAGGGGTTGTTTTCAAATGTTAGCTCAAATCCGGGTTGCATAAGGTACACACTCGTCTTTTGTCTTTTAACCTCGAGAAGCTGAGAGTTCCTTATGAACTTGTCCCTCAAACTGTTATTTCGTGTATTCCGACTATCTGATCATACTGCCCCCTCCTGGTATTTTTTTCCGATTTGAAAGAAATATTTCAATGTTATCGGAAACTCACTCGAACTACTCGTACATTGTAGCGAAATTAACAAAACGGTTTATTTTGAGGATTTCATTGTTCTAAAGCGTTTTAGAACAGTTTGCTATCCAACACTAACAGCTGTCTTCATACAACATTTTCCAAGGCGTCTTATTCTTCTACTCGTTTCGCATTAAGGCTCCTCTCGCCTCGTATCTTCGCGTACAAGAACAGCCTTATTTTCCATCCGGTAAAACGAGTGAGCTTAGAGTTCATCTCCACTGAAAGCCCCCTTGGTTAATATTCATGCATCTTTACTCTCTTTTAATAGCTGTTTTATTACACTGCTTAGTTAGTCACGATGCATCAGTTTGTCTGTTTTCTCTTATGCATCTGTCACGTGTTTCATCCATTTGAGCTGAAAATTTACGCACATCTTACTTAAAGGTGTTGTTTGACTTGCTTTGGATGTGTTCCTGATAGTCATATGTGGTTTCCCTTACTTACTAAGACGTTTTTTTTTCGAGTCGAGGGACCGAGTTGTTAAAAAAGGAAATTCATTTAAATGCTAGTTTTCACTCTGTCGTCGCTAATTTTTCCATTCAAATAAGGTTTACACTGTTTTTAGTCATTTATGAGCCTGTGGCTCCAATTTCGAGGGTCATGTACCGTAGTTAAATAATGTTGCATGTATCTCACTAGAATCTCATTCGAATCGTTAGGAGCGTGAACGGGTGGTACGTTCATTTAAGAATCACATGGTGATTTGTGGGGGATTTTCGTCGGTCAGGCGAGGCTAACCTTCAGAAAGAAGACACAAGGCCCGAAAGTATTGCTCTTTCTTCTCAGTATTAAATTTCGCATACGGACAGATGAACAAAAGTCCCCGAAAGCACACGACCGGTTTCACAGTCATTGCCGCTCCTCAGCTTTGCGTACCAGGTATTATTCTGTCCAACCATCCCTGCACTGGTGCGCTCCTTTCCTAGTTTCTCGCTAGAATCTCATACGCATATCTGAAGACCGGCATTAACCGCGAAACCGTCGTGTGTTTCCGGGGAAACCCGTTCATCCATCCATATGCAAAATATTCTACTGAGAAAACTGTTGCATGTACCTTAATTCGTAGCGCATTGCGCCTAAACTACGGCGTTTAGCCGGGGGAATGTGGAAGTTATACTTATGTGGTTTCAGGGTCTTGCTAATCGGTTGGAAGTCAGCCCTCTCTTTTTTGCAAGTTCTATTGCTCTCGGATCATGAGTTCCATTTTTTGGAATCAGATCACGAGTGTCCCTTATTTTACCACAAATCCCCTTTCACATTGCGCAGAGTTTGCTATCAATGCCAGTGAGATCTATCTTTAGCACCGTGATACCTGTGGACCACATATTCATCCACAGATTAGTTGTACAGCCTTGCAACAACTGTCATATCGCTAAGACAATGTGTAAGACTGTGTATGCACCAACATTCCTGATTTGAAAGAATATCGTACTCCCTGGGGCGTCTATCTTTTCGGATTCATCTCTCTCGGGTACGGCCCCAGGAGGCTGAGACATTCATCAATGGCCGTACCGCAGTAGCCCGCTCACTGGGCACGTCAGATCAGATTGAGAATAAGGCCTAGAAACCTTTATAAAATTGTGACCGACTTGCTAAGTTAGATACTCCAGAGTACAACGGGTATCCAAAGAAATCTGTTCAGCTAGCAGTGTCACGTGAACTCTATAGTTGTATTCATTTCTCCATTAACGGATTTCTTGCAGTTTTTTCTTGGTTATGCAAAGGCTAGGAATGTACCATTAAAAACCGTTGGGTAATTTCATAAAACAACATTGCCCCGCTCAAGAAGCTGACCGGAGTAATTTGGCAAGCAAATAGCACACCAACTCAAAATTAACAAAAGATAGAGAGCTTACGAAACTATTGCTGACGCCCAGAGATATTTCCAAAATAAATGCCCACTGAGACCCCATTCCATCGGACTCTATTCTCAGCTTCGGTCTACTGCGAACCCGTTCTGAAAGATCACCTTCATACAACGCCCGCTACTGTTGTGGCCCTTAATCCAGACGGTCGACGATGGTAAAGTGGATTAAGTGCTTCTCTTCTCAAAGGTCAGAGGTTCACTCCCATTGTGCGAGTTACCATGCGTATTTCATTGAGACGTTCAAAGACCCCTTGTTACTCCAAGTTCCATGGTCATAGTTTTCGGATATTTTACCAGTCCAACAGCCTCTAGTAGCTTTGTACCAAAAAACTTCCTAACCATTACTGCAATGGAGTTTGTGGACTCATTAATAGGCTCTCGAATATCAAGCCGAAAATGAGCCCTGGGAAGTGATGAGGCATTCCATCTTCCCTCAACGAAGGCATCGAGTGTTCTGACTGTCGATTCCAATCTAGTTAGTCACACACGCATGACCTCTGAAATATGCATCCGCCAACTATTTCCAGATGACTGTCAATCGAGACCCTTTTGGGGACAATCTAACATTCGAAGTCTTCTTAAGTACCTTTAAGCGTTACGGTTGAGACTCTCCGCTGTTCAGATAGACGCAATTTTACGTTATTTCCTTTGGTCCACTCATCAAAGACCACAGTTTTATCCGTGATATCAGTCAGTGAAATATCCCCCCCTTCCCATGTGATTGATTAACCCAGAGTATCAAACGTCAACACTGGAGCGTTTGGCAGATTGTTTCCTATCAAAGGTACTGGTTAATCAGTCAAACCATCTTTACTCAATCGAATGTTACGAATTTTATTACGTCTAAGCACAGCCGTCCAATTAATCATTCACCATTGTTTTTTGGGGAGTGGGAGGGTGGGGATGGGTCCAAGATGGCTAATAAGAAGGCTTCCGTGACTTATTTATTTTTCAGAACGTGCAAATCTGTTGGACACGGACTCGGTCAGCCAGATTCAAGAAGTTTGGGCGGAACTATTACGTCGTCTCTGCGAAAGTCGTGGTTCACAAACCCGTTGTGCTCATCTAATCCTCCTGTTGTCCACGTTGCGTGAGTTCGCTGCTCGTATTGCACACAATCTCCATTCATGGTTTCGTTCCAGCGAGACTCCCATTCCCGACAGTGTGAGGGAGTTCCTACATCCGGTAATGCATGCCGCAGACTATCTGTAAACCATCTCCCGCCTAATTGAACTCACGGGATTTTCCGATCTCCATTATCTTCTCCCGCCAGTCTTGATAGTTTTGTAGCACACAAAACCCTCTAGTTCAGCAAGTATCATCGTATCCTTCCGTCAGTCGAATCCACTGGTTCAGTTCTGTACTTTTTTCCGACTGAAGTTGTTTGCGTATGCCTCCCAGTACGCTTGCCCCGGCTCCCCTTTCCTTTCCTCCATGACTGTTACTCAGGTACTCCGGTGTGGCACAACCTCAGCTCCTCTGCTCTGTCACCTCGAATCTCAGGGTATTCTGATTTATCCGGTGCACAGAATTATTTTGCTACTGGCTTTCATCTTCAACTTTGTCACTATTCACCATTGTGATTTATCACTGATGCTGACTGGGTCAGGAAATTTTATCTTTGAAGTTGAGCACGAGTACAACCAATCCTACTTACTAGCGTCGTAGCCTAAGTCTTCGTCATCGCCGTTGTTTCAGTGGCATTGCATATACGTTGTATACATACTACCTCACCATTCTCAATGGAAAACACGTTCTCATCTCTCTCTTTCATACGGACATGCACACTCAGGTGATGATACCCATTCTGTCTCCCAGTGTCCCCCATTCACTGTTGCAATCTTCTATTGCACTCTATTGTCCACTTTTTTGCATGTTTCCTTAGGGATAATCTACACTTATTTATCAGGCAATGATACTTATAGTTTAGATCAGGAACCGATTTCTCGTGTGACCCATTTCTTCACTTTATTCCGGCCCTTGTTGGTTTTTCATTCGTTCAACCGCGCTCAATACCTCTTTTCAAGGTGTTATCAGTTCTGCACCTCCAATAAAATGCAAGTTGCCTCCGTATTCCGGTGTTCTCCCTCGGCATTTGTACAACATGTGCATCTATCTCTTTTATTCGTCTCCTCGCCGCAACCTGTGAACAGACAAATATCCACACGCATCACCACCAACCGCACTTGGTTTATTGCTACTGCTACTTTCCTCTATATTCCTTTCTGTGTTGTTCCTTATTCGAACATGCGTATTGAGAACTACTTGTTTTTAATCTACTCGGTCTCTTCCAGGTGCACTTTTCTCGTTACAAAGCAACTGGGTCGGGACTTTGCGCATACCTCGTCTTGTAAAATGTGTGGTCGGTTTCAGCCAAATGAACTGCGGTGTCTGCATGGTCGGGAGGCAACGATATGAACATAAGCCATAACTGTTCGCGATCGATTGCACCCAGAATGAATCAAGGCGTTAGCACACCCGATCTGTCATGGCCTCACAGGAATTTAACTTTTGTTCCCATAGGGCTTCATAAATATCGCGGCCAGCAGTCACAATCAGGTTTGGATCATAGAACAATACAGTGACGAACGCCTTAGACAGACAGACTTCGATTTCCCGGTGCTGTTCTGTGTTTCAGATTTACGGTGCGCTACTCTGTGTCCCGCAAAGTGCTTTTATGGGCATTTAGGGTTTTGTTACGGTTTTCAGATGTCCACTGAACCCAAGACTAACGACCCTGGGAGGGGGGGGGGTCCTAATCGCGAGAGTTTAGACGTTATCTAAATCAAGCACATGATTTATGTACTCGGAAGTGAAGATCAATCAAGCATAATCGGTCAACGCACCCATATTACAAATAGGTGGTCGACCTGCGTACATTGGAGTGGGTGATCACCATGATCTACTTTTTT
>LUCM01011581.1:224997-235089 GCA_008360955.1 Fasciolopsis buskii
CAAGCCGTCACGCCACGTCAAGGTGCAGTCTCACTGTGACGACATCCACATCCGTGGACTCAGACCATGCTTTGATCCGAGCTCGCTTTTGTTTGGATCTAGTTTCCTGTCCCATCAGGACAAAAAGCACTAGTCCGCTACAGTTCATCCTAGACTTTCAGCTCCGATCGGAGTTTTCAATGCAGTCATCGTCAGAACAAAATGCCCCGGATCAGAGCAAACACTGGGAGAAGTTCAAAGAAGTCTTGTGCCCAACGTTAACTGTCGAACAGTGTTCCATGCCAAGTAAACTTCAGAACCGATGGATATATTGGACTTGGGTTGCCTCTTTGAATGTTCACAGATCGGTCTCTATGGGTACAACATGTCCTTCTCCCAAGTTTCCTCTCCCATTGACACATTTGTCGCGGATTATGGGTTGACGATCTGTAACCGTCAGCGTTAATCCATCGATTTAAGTTGAAGCTCCTGAAGTTCGAGTGAATCACGATTTGCCTAAGACCATTTCACCCAGTGCAAAAGCCAATCTCAACTATTTTCTAAGGGAGTAACGTCAACAGAAAAACGGCAAATCGGTCTTTTGTGCACATCGTGAATATCGGCATCTGTTACTTGGTCATTCTTGCTACTCTTTAGTGTTGGAATGGCAATCAAAGGGGAACGCTCATAATAGGTATACCATTCGTAAATAGTATGGATCACGTTGAACGTTTCTTTACTATTTTAATCCATTTTAAATACCACAAAAGACTGACATTTAGTCAGCTCATCTTTTCTTGAGGGCGAGAAACAGCCTGTTGCTGAAGTACACAACATTTTTGGGCAAATATGAATAAATCCATCAAGCTATGGCTGAACACATCCTGACACATTCAGGTTTTCAACTAAATGCGAGAAAAACTTATGGCGTTTTTGAAATTTGACAACATCCCTTTTTTTACCTGAATGGTAACACTAAAATAGATCCCTGTCACGGATCTTTTGCAATGGGGTTTCACATCCCTTTAAAATTCTTCATGTACATCATTCGGGCCTTTTTTCACTCGTTCACCAGCAAAACAGTCCCGACTTTCCTATCATCAAAAATATTTCGACGAAATTTGTCAGCTCGTTAATGCCTGGAGTAAAAGTGTCGGAAAGCATGTAAAACCGACTATGTCAATGCACAACTCGCTTTGCGTCTGCGTTCCCTTAATCGTTGTGACCACTTGTGCGTCACTCTTACTCGGCTCGGTACGACTGCAATACTGACAACGCAGACACTCGCACGGTACAGCGAAAAGACAGTTGGAAGCAGTAGCAGGTTGTGTTTATTTGACAAGAGCGTGTGTGAGCAAATTGGAAATGACAGCCAGGCTGGGCGGTCAACATTCGATTAAACAAGCGATCCGGAGGAACAAATTCATGTTCCAGTACAATCAACTTGGGCCACCGATTTCATGATTTTAAAGTAATCAGCTGCAAGATTACAATTGTGCACTGTAGCGATTTATACCATTGTGCGAGACCGATGACATTAATATGTCGAATGTCACAGGCTAGGTAAATTGTCGTTAGTCACTGTCTCTTAACTTTCATAAAAGCATATGAGTGTAGGATACTGTTATGGTCGACGACCATTTCAAGATTTTTGGAGCCACAGATTTCATTTCTGCTACTAATTTTCCAAAAGAATCTATCCTTTTCTTAATATTTCGAAATTGACGTTATTTTAAATATTGCGCGGTTGAATATTTTTATATGTCCGCGAAAAGATTCATAAAAGCCCGTTCTCGTCGTGGTCACGGTAAACGTCGATCCCGCACAAGGTCCCGATCCCGAGACAAAAAGTACCGTTCCCGCTCAATTAGTCACAGTCACCGTCGCAGTGATCGCGTAAGATCTAGTTGAAACAGCTTGCACACAGGGCACTATCACTGCATGAGCTACGCCGCATCGCAGGAAGCTATTAGGCCCGGTATTCAGGAGTACGTGGTTCTGACAGCCCCAAGGAGTTACCATTTTCCTTAAAGGTCCTAGAGTTCTTCAATAATAATGCTGAAGTTCGCTGCGTCCGAATGGCTGGTACTGAGGCAGACCGCGCAGCCTGCGTTGAGTTCGAAAAAACCCATCCCATCCCCGTCGCCAGATTTGTTCTGTTGCCGATTTTGGTTGGTCTATGCACACACTGAAGCACAAGACAAGTACTCGCGGCGCACGATATCACAGGAGCACATAGCCTGTAGTCTAGTATGACACAAACACACACACAGTGGTTGGAGACACAAAAAGTTCGGGCTCAACACTCAAGGCCCGTAGTCGCACAACGAATGGGACAGATCTGCTGCTCCATGGAATGAGCAGCCACACGGAACAATAAGCGGCGCGAAATACGAACAGCTAGCCCAGCCCGATAGCGGAAAAGAGAAGACGAACANAGAGTACTGCCGCGCGTTTATTGGTGACCCACCAACACAAGTCAGAATTCAAATGAGCTCTATCGTTTTTATAGTTTTGTTGGGTGGCCTTGATCGATGTGTGGACTGGCCAATCACAGAACGGGCTTTTATGAATCTTTTCGCGGACATATAAAAATATTCAATCGCGCAATATCCAAAATAACGTCAATTTCGAAATATTAAGAAAGGAATAGATTCTTTTGGAAAATTAGTAGCAGAAATGAAATCTGCGGCTCCAAAAACCTTGAAATGGTCGTCGACCATAACAGATACATTTTAAAAAGATTATTCTTCCGGAATTTATATGGGACCACTTGTACACCTGTTTCTCGCTAGTTGACACGAATTGGATGGAACACAGTAGGATCGATAAATTAAAGATAAATCGTGTACAGTTTGTCGTCTGTTAAAGAACAGCGAGAACAAGTGTGTGTGTGTGTGTATCATTGTAAACTGTGTCAACTTTTCCTGTTTCCTGTTACACTCTCACGTGAACACGTCTCTGGGATCTTATCTGAATCATTATGGATGTTAAATCTACTCAAGGATCATACAGTGATTCGTCGGAAGTTTTTCGTCGGTCACGTAAAGCTAGCCTTCAGAAAGCGGATACAAGGTACAAAAGTGTTGATTTTTCTTCTCAGTAGTATATTCTCCGTGTGGATGGGAAATTATGTTTGTCTATCCATAAGAGAAATATACAACTGCGAAGAAGAAACATGTGAACACCCGGTTCTTAACGAATCATGAATTTACAAAATCCATTACGACAAACGTGTAGAGAAAATCATTTGGTCTAACAAACCAGATACCGTTCTTATGGTTGAATAGACATAAATCCTGACGGGCTACAAGCTGGTGGCTAGGTGGATAAGGTCGTGGCTTTTGGACGTGAAGGTCGCGGGTTCGGATCCTCCCACCGCCGATCAACTTCCCCACTTGACATCCCTCCGTTGGCGGCGGTCCAATTCCTGAAAAATGATGTGTTCTGTTATTTCACTAATAAAGGAAGTAGAAGATGAAAGATTTTGTTAAGGAACTCTGTTAGAATTAGGCCAGATGTCACACGGGAGGCATATTGTGACTTACTGAGCCGGTAAGGATACAAGAAAAGTCCATTCTGATGCCAACGGATCATTCTTGTTTAAACGGTCAAGCCCCAGCAGCTGAAGTCTACTTGATGTGCTTATCTAAATAACCGATCATATTGTTCTGTTATTCTAGTTAGATGTAATATATTTCATTATTGCTTGAAAATTACCATTGAGCACATTGGTTTGTGTTTCGCTGATTTCTGTAGTAAGGTATTGTATATTTTTGTATTGTATCGTATTAATTTGTACTGTATTGCATTTTATTGTATTCTAAATTAAAAATTTATGTCGATATAGGAGAGGAAAAAGGAACTTGTACAATTTTGGAATTAATTAAGAAGAGAGAAAATGCCAGGTTTTCAAGATTTTTCTACTCCTGGCAGGAAAACTGGGGAACCACAAAGTATGATAGTGGGTAAAATAAACGATATCCACCAGCCTAGAAACAAATTACCTTAGTTTACCTATTCGAAAAGATATATTAGAAATTCGAAACAAGAAGTGATACTTCGTACAATATCGAGAAGCTTTATGAATGGCAAACATAGCAGGATTTACACTGATCAGGCACTCTGATGAGATAGGGAAATTTGGAACTATACGGATCTACCTAAGACGCATGAATTGATTACAGCTCAGAGTACTTGGGACTGCAGAAAAATCTAGCTGAAACCATTGGATTGATCAAAGCTAGGATTATTTGGGACTGTACAAGTCTGACTGAAATGCGTGAATTGATCACAGCTTAGAATATTTGCGGATTGAAACTGCCTAACTGTCGAAAGATATCAGAGATCCGCGCACGGTATCGTAACTTAGCACCCGACCAGATAATGCTGTGCGCCTTCTTACTCTGGTGCAAAACCTGGTCATGTGTTCCATACCTACCTACTACGATTATACCACAATTTTCCAATCTGACGAATTTGTTGGAACGTGATCAGATTTTCACGAAGAGAAAGAAAGATTTAATGATTGTGAGCCATGATGATTCTTTTTTTGTAATTTCACCACCACTGACCAGTTTTAACTAGATTGTACGGAGAAGCATTAATAAACACGAATTAAGTCCATGGTTTAAATTTGATTTCGTCGTTCACAGCCTGTTTTGCTAACCTCTATTTGCAGACACTCCTCATACTGTCCATTGGACGAACATATGCGCAGATTCATCCATTACGAATAAACTATCCCGTTCGTAATTTCCAGTGATGATGCTTACTTTCCCTTTAGGGATCTCTCTGTCTCTCAACCATCGAACGTGCCCATTCATCAATTTGTCTAATCAGACTAACGTGACCCCAGACCCTTACACTTCGTCTGACCCACAATTTATACCATTTGGTTTGGATCTGAACATCTGACAGTCCGTTTGGTCCACATTACTCAGTTAATTAATAAATGCTTATTTGCTTTATTTGGAATAATAAAAAATCATAGAATTTACCTAATGGCAAAACGACCGGCGACTAGAGGATTCGAACAAGTAACGCGATCTGACTGGCCATCGACAAACGCTGAGGCTTGCAGTTTCGTTTCACTGTAATATGGTCTAAATTATTGTATTGTATTGTAATGCCTTTTATTGTATTGTATTGCATTGTATTGTATTGTATTGTATTGTATTGTATTGTATTGTTTTGTTTTGTATGGAATTTTACGCACACTAAATAATGTCGCATTTCCGTCAAAAAACGTGAGTTTAACAAATAAAATGCGAGGAAAAATAAATTATTAAGTAAAATAATAAAAATCACACCCATCGCCTCCTAAAGAATATAAGAGATCTCATCCAGGAATAATCATAACGCATTAGGACAGGCTACCCAGGAATTCGGCCGAAACCCAGTCGCGGTTAGCCAAAATTTGTACTAAATATGGGACAGTGGAGTTCCTGTAGATATTGGTTGTAAAGGGTATGAAATGGAAAGCGCATGGTGTCGAGATATGAGAGCGGCATCTTAAAAGATCGTTGCGCAGAGGATGCGTGGGATCAGAAAGAATTTTGCGAGCAAATTTCTCACACGCTAATAAGTGCTGATCACAAAGATTAAGGAACAATTCAGTTAGTGGTAAGATAGACACACGGCTAATAACTGGTAGCTCCCGGCGAACAATTTTAAAGTCGTTTTTGATTAAACCTGGAAAAACAACTGGAGAACAGTAAAGAAGGATTGCAAAACGCATTGCTATACAGATCGGGAGATGATGCTTCGTTTCACCTTGTAGTGCCAAGGCTTCCTGATTTGAAATGAAAGTCGTCGGAGGTTCTTGACACAGGTAAAAATGTGGGAAGTCCATTTTGGATTGTTATCGATAGTAGCTGCCAGATATTTCACAGAATCAACCCTGGTTAGTGTTCCTGAGGTGATGAAAGAAGTTTCGGATGGGTAGGCCGACCGTGCGAGAGAGACAGAGGGAGAACAGACATTCGAATGATTTAGATGTGTTGGGATTTAAACCAGCTCGTGCAGAGAAATCGTAAAGGGAAGATAGGTTGTTGGAAAAACTTTGAAAATCACCATTGTTCGAAACGGCTTGAGAGAGGGCAACTTCATCAGCATACTTAAACAAATGACAAGGAGAGCTAGTAGATAAGTCGCTGATGTAAGTAGAGAAAAGAAACGGTGAAAGAACAACACCCTGAAGCACTCCTGAGTTGTTGACCAACGGTTTCGAAACTTTACCGTCCATTCGTGTGCACCGGGTTCTGTTAGTAAAGTAATCAAATAGCCATGCTAATAATGGCCTGGGACAACCAAATGTTCCCAGTTTTTGGAGTAGAAGAGACCGTGTGACTGAGTCAAAAGCCGATGCATAGTCTAGAAAGGCGCAACGGACGGATTTCATTGAGGCGTTTAAGGACTTACAAATATGGTGAATGAGGGGGGCGACTGTGTCCAAAGTGGACCTGCTAGATTTATAGGCAAACTGAAAAGGATCGTCAGGAGGATGCATAGGCGAACGCAGGCGCTTAAGTATAGCATGCTCCATCAGTTTAAGACCAGAAGATTTTAAGGCGATGGGACGAACACGTTTTGCCAAAGCAATAGAACTGCTAGATTTTGGGATTGGAATAATAGTGACGGGTCTCCAGCAGTCAGCGATAGAACACACGCTTAGTGATGAGTTAATAGGGAAGTGACGTATCTTGATCAGGGATCGCTGTTTGGTTCTACTGGATCCGCTTTATTCCGCGCGTAACGCAGCCAAAACGGAACGGAAACCAAATTATGCGAATTACAAACTACCAGGTAAGAGAACGAAGGGCCCTACGCGGACTTGCAATGAAAGGACTCTTGGTATAATTGGATCAGATTTTTTTTATTCACTGAGTTGAATGAGCATGCCAAATTAAGTGCGACTATCCAAATGCTAAAAAAACGTCTGCATTTGAGATTTTCCACGTTAGTTTTGTAAAAGCACCTAATTCTCTTTTCATATCGTTGATTTGTGACAAATACTTTTCGAGTTCCCTACTACCTTGTTCGAGTTTTACTCCAGACAACATTCCTCATGCAGATTTCTTCGAGCCGACTGATTTGATTCGAGCAAAAAGTGTCTTGCCCGTTCTGTTTCGTGATGAGCTGGGTTCCCGCTAATCCAATAAAACCCCGTTGTCATGACAATTCACCATGTGGTCTCATCGCTCAACTCACGATTAAGAAACCCTGGAAGCAGTGTACAGCCGTTTCATCCTTGTTAGGAATCATGTAGTGAAGTTCAGCATAACCTTTCGGATCTGGCCCCGTCATGATCATCATCGAAGGAAATCGTCAGTCTACTACTATGAGTTGCACTTCTCGACTCTTCGGTTATCCGAGCTGGTATTGCATGAGTGCTGTGCGCTAGCTGTCCGTGGCCGCGCAAATCAGTAACGGATAGGTGTAATATCATGTGGTGAAGTTCAACAAACCGTTGAGAGCCTGCCCGGTATCGTGATGGCTAAGTCGTTTAACTCAAAATCGTTCGTCCCGAATTCGCGTCCCAATTCGGCTTCGGTGGATATGCACTGTTGATGATTCCTAAAAAGGATGAAATAGCTGTGCATTGTTCCCATGGTTTCTTAATAGTGAGTTGATCGATGTTATCAAATGGTGGATTATTTCATAAAAACGCGTTGCATCTGATTTTGGATGCTATTGTTTCACTGGGTGATCCAGTTCAGTCCGGCCCGATTTCGGCGGTGTCGCATACCCGCGTGTGGGTCTCAAAAATTCCACCAATCTCAAAAAGTGGCCATCTCAATGAGGAATCTGCAAATGATTTTCATTGAAGTTTTTGTCCGTTCTTCATTTTGTGATTCTTATCTGGAGGCACAGGTGTCCTGGCTCAACAGGATGTTGGTGGAACCTTTGTTTTATGCACACGTTTGTGAATATCAGTAATTTATTACTTGTGAGTAGCGTGATGTGTGTGCCTAAATTCGAATACCATGATATCTATCATGACAGAATACAACATCCATGTGGCCCCGTCACTTGGATTTCCAATGACTTGCCGTTACTAGTATTTCTCTATTGTATTGTATTATGTTGTATTGTGCAGAGTTTTGTGCACACTAAATAATGTCGCATTTCAGTCAAAAAATGTGAGGGCATAAAATAAAATGTCTGTAAGACCTGCTGTATCCAGCGCGTTAGGAGACATCGAAAGCAACCTTGCTTGATACCGTGTTTCCTAATATCAAATGTGCCAGATGAATGAACCTACTTGAGGATGCACCAATAAAAATCAACCGTTTGCGAACACGGCAGGCGAAAAACTTCACATCTTTCAGCACCATCATGCATATGAACATGTTTTCACTTTTCACATTTTGATTCTAAAACAAAACTCACGCCACACCCATGCTAATGTCACCGCATGCAAACTGAGTTTGGTCTGATTGACTGGGGCATAGCAGAACCATTCAAGGGTTTTCCGGCCCCCTGGTACACAATGGCTTCAACTTTAACGTGTCCGGATAAATGCCCCGGGTTGGGCCAAATTAACCAACGTCGAAAATCATAAATGAAGAGTACTATAGGGAAACAGTGCTAACCAATAATGTAAGGTGGATTGAGTGTTTTCGAATTTGGCGTGGCTGTAAAGACAAAGTGCGAATCACAGGCACACCGTTGACCCGATTACGGAATCGCAATTCGATGCACATTAAGCAGTAACTCATGACGACTTAATCTTATCGCAGTGGACGTCATATGTGTTTGCTTCAATCACGCATTGTGATTGATATTTGTATTCCATGCCTGTTTTGTAAAACAGTTCTGGTTGAATGACCCATACGGATTAATAAAATCCAGATTTTTTTGTCATACCGGAATGCCACCATTTCTTCAGATCTCTGAGTTCCAATCAGTTTTTTTGTGAAATTGGTGAACAAAGTGATTTCACACTGTTCGAATGAACTTTTTTTCAAATTGTATTAAATCATTCATCACTGAAATCATTATGGGGCCTTTTTTCCGATATTTCCTACTCAGGAACCATTTTCTTAGGTTTGCAAATAATTTAATGCAAGCATATTCATTCGTCCAAAAGTTGAAAATAGTTGGAGGCAATAAAGTTCGAGTTCATCCACCAATATAAAACTCAAATTTTCCTAGCCTTACCAGATGATTGGCCGATCATTACCTCGACTTGTTGATCGTATTGGTTAATCACTGGTCAAACAGTTTACAAGAAGCGAAACCTTACCGCTTTCACGATAAGATGGGATCCCACAAAGGAATGATAAATGAAACCATCTTATACAAGGCTTTTATTCATTTGCCGTGAAACTGACAAGGCCTGTCGCTGCATTGCTAACTTCATCATGCATCGATAAACACAATCGTGCTTGTGTACCTCAGTGCTATTAGTCCGTCCAGCATTGTACTTGTGGTGACTAAAGCGATACACGGATCTTTCATTGGCGGGTCATGTGACGTGCAGTTTTGTCTCCCTTCTTATATTATCGCCCCCAAAGAGTTAGTAACCTAGTATTGTTTGTCTAACATTCTCGTGAAATTGAATAACATAAGGCGGCAAAACATGAATGTCAGATGAATTAGTCTATTGTTATATTGGAGAAGAATACCAAATTTCAACATGACCCAACTAAATCGATTAGGTACAGAACAAATGTCTAAGGCATTTTAAAGGTCACTAACCTTTAACGAACGACTTTACAAAAAATCAACACTCAAGACCAAATGATGTAAGGAATGTATCGAAAAATCGATGCACCATGTATTGTTTTTATTGTTAATGATATAATGTTAATAACACAGCGTTGGCGCATTACATCTACCAACAACGCTTTTATTAGCATTATACCATTTACAATTAATTAACGCTCATTTTACTTATCCTTACTTGAAATACCGTAACGGACTAACTTATTGGCAAATGCGATGGTATCATACTCCGTCATCTGGTTTCAGAAGAAATGTAAAATAAACGGCTAATGCCAGTTAACCCGCAGAGAAAATTTTGTATGGACTTGATTTCTACTCTAATAAAGCATGCTAAAAGGGGGGACCAGATACCACGGGATTTCAGTTCGTCTCATTTTATGT
>LUCM01011581.1:250234-260504 GCA_008360955.1 Fasciolopsis buskii
AGCATCAACAGCACCAACAGCACCAAGCATCAACAGCACCAACAGCACCAAGCATCAACAGCACCAACAGCACCAAGCATCAACAGCACCAACAGCACCAAGCATCAACAGCACCAACAGCACCAAGCATCAACAGCACCAACAGCACCAAGCATCAACAGCACCAACAGCACCAAGCATCAACAGCACCAACAGCACCAAGCATCAACAGCACCAACAGCACCAAGCATCAACAGCACCAACAGCACCAAGCATCAACAGCACCAACAGCACCAAGCATCAACAGCACCAACAGCACCAAGCATCAACAGCACCAACAACACCAAGCACCAACAGCACCAACAGCACCAACAACACCAAGCACCAACAGCACCAACAGCACCAACAACACCAAGCACCAACAGCACCAACAGCACCAACAACATCAACGCCGCCATCACCGGCACCACCACCAACACCAATACCACTAACCAAGAACAACAACAGCCACAGCACCGTCAAAAGCAGCAGCACCAACGAACAGGAACAACAACAACGGTTGGTCAGGAGCCCCTACGCGGAAACAGTGTGCCAGGTAGGTTTTGTTCGGACTCCCCGAACGTAGGTTGAACCTATGTAAAATCAGTCAATTCTACCTGAATTTTGATGAGAACAGGTCGAGAAACGACATCACAATTTCGGAAAACTAGCAGCAATCAGTGAGACTTGAATACCTTTAATCAACAGAAAGATACTTTAACTAGGAGTAGTGTATCATTACTAGTAGAGAAACCCCAGGGATTAAACAATTTGACAGTATAGAAAACCAACAGCCAATGTTTGTTACATCTCTGTGTCATTCAGTGGTAAGCTGTAGCATATTAGGTGCTAACCTGTGACCTTTATTGTTTATTGATGCCAGTTGTTCAAAAATACATTAGGCTAAACCTTTGAGTAATTGGAAAAGGATGGGCCATCGGGCATTATAGAATGCCTTTATGGCAGGTTTGGTGTTCATTCTCACCACTAAACCGATGCGTAGATAACAGAAAGCAGTCAAAAAAGGAAAAAGTACCTCGATTTCTATTCTAGTTGGTTACCGCGCAGACTGTTTTGTGACATCTGTTGTTGTTTGTTGTTGTTGTTGTTGTTGTTGTTACACTGTTGTTTACTGCTGTTGTTGTCACAGCAGTTGTGGTAATGGCAGACTTGAATTCGAATTCATCAATAAAATCATTTTACTAGTTCTCAATTATTTGTTTGATCTATTTCAAATTTTCAACTTGCCAGTTTCTCACAAGCCCAAATTGCTAAGCTGTTTAGTCCTACTGGATGGCATTAAATGAAATGAACCATAAATTATCCCATGTCTAACGGAATGACATAACGCACGCACGCACGCACACGCACGTACACATGCATACACACACACACACGCATACACATGTAGATCTGTAAAGTCATTGGACACCAGTTGTGTGCAGACTTAATCGTGTTAATCTACCTAAAAATGTTACATCTTTTTTGGGTTGAACTCATGCGAGTTATCCTTAAAGGTGTTCCGCTTCAACCGTTTCCTGATTTCCAGTCCAACAAGTTCGCTCGAAAAACTCCGTCGGTAGGGTATGACTCTAATTCCAACGATTTTATACTTCCTTGCCCGGGAAGATGTCGATCTAATTCGACAGAATGTTCCCTTTTTGAAGAGTAATTTAATCACTAGACTGTATCAAATAACTATCCTTTTTTAAGCTATTAGATAATCCTTAAATGTAACCATGACGGCTATATGTGAATGTGAGGAATAAAGTATCAAGATCGGCGGAGAACAAAACAAACGATGAATGATGTGGGGGAAATAAATGGGTCCCGAAGAAACGGTATCCGGTCGAGTGATGTGAGTCAATCAGAGAATGTGTTGACCGTATTAGTTTCTTGTCGCATTCACTTCGTTTCCTCTCGTATAACACACGTTTGGTGTTGTCGCTTTGTCCTATCTGGACTCAACAAAACTGGCTACACAGTTTCACGCTCTGACAGACCGGAAACACCGATTATTCCATGTGATCTAAAAGATTTCACCGAATCCATAGAACCGATGACGGTCATTTGTCTGTCGGTTCGTGAGCATCGGTGTCTCGAAATTAACATCGATATGAGAACAGAACACACAAACATACAGAGAATAATATGCTTTTGATGCCGTCTCACCATTATCGTTCCTCGTGGGAAATGGATATACTAACGTTTGGGAGCCTAGAAGCGGTTTAACACGCACGATGACTAGTAATTTTTCGAACTGATCCCCACCTTGGGTGCTATTCACCGGTCACGTGGACGATAAAGCCGTGAATATCTTAACTTGATAAGACATGATAGCGGCATGTCTGCTTTACCGACTAGAGGGGGAGCGATATTGGTCGGTTTGACTAAGTGGAGGAACCAAATTTGTGTACCATTTGCGCGTTAGAAATGCACTACAAATTAGTCACACAATGCATAAATGATTGAGGATTGTGGTCAGCAAACCTAGTCTTCTGATTGTTGAGTTTACCGTCCGTCCACAAATGGGAACCGGTCATTCTTCGGACACGATCCCACTGATTTCGAATTAAGCGATAATTTTCGCCGACACCTCGACGATAAAAGGCAAACGAAGGAGCCACTTGACAGGAGTTCCGTAGAGTTGGCCTTACAATCAAACAAGAATAGTTACCTAAAGGTCATTTCCCCGAATACTAACGCTCAGAAACTTCGTTAGTTCTTGATTATTCATAGACGCGAACGATTTGACGATACTCAAATATGATAATGGTTGAAATGTAAACGTACATATTTGGTGAATTCAGAAATACGAATGCAATTTAACAATAATGCCATCTTCAATACTTCCATAGAGGTGAAATTCAAGCACTCCAATCACAATGATTTGTGCTCAACTCAGATGCACATCTCCATAGTACTTCGTTTCCCAAAGTACCTGGGCCGAATATCATTTACGTGAATTTGGGGGGATGCTCTGTCAATCAAAACTTGAATGAACTAAGTGAAACGATAAAAATCATGATCTAACCGATTTGACAAATGTTACAGTTCGGAGCCAAACGGGGGGTGGTCCATGTCACTTATACTTGACAATTATCACTTCTATTCCGTCAACAGATCAATGACAGATTCGTTATCAAAAGTTAAGTCCAAAGTTGTCATTATTTGGTCAAACAAATCGTTTTCCTAAATTGTTCTCATTGCCGGTTGAAAACAGTACAAAGATCGTGCAACGTTTCAATTATGCTCTACATGCCCAGAGCAGCGTAACCGGAACTCGAATCTGAGACGGATGATTGGGAATCAAACACCAGGAACTAGCAAGGATGACTTAACAAATTGCTTTACAATTCACATACATCTCGGAACTAGATTTCAATTTTGCTGTTCTTGTGGCATTTTCTAGCTCAAGGAAACTATGCCATTTTGGATACCTGGAAGGAAGTTCCAAATTAACGAATATGATTAGTAGTTATTATTTTACGGGTGAATTTCAATGGACATACAAACACCTAGTTCCCGGTCATCGGTCGGGCGCGACAGAAGCCAATGTGTGAAATCCTAGAAGTGCCAGGACAAAGGTGAGGTTCTAGTACTTTTGTAATCCAATACCAAGTTAAGGATCAACAAGACAGTAATTTGTTTAGTACTTTGAGTAATAGAATAAACATTTGTCGATAAATTGACGAGCTTTGATCCATGAATCGCCTGTAGACTAATGTAGCAAACTGTACTAATTCCTTGTCACAGTGATTCTGATTGGCTATTTCTCTCGGCTATAGGACATTGTGTCACGTGATTTGCACGTGGATGTACCACGGCACGTTTTGCCGTAATCTCGATCACACGTGTAACGAGCACGGAAAATCAGAAGCACTCTAAATATATGTGCAAAATTTTGTAAGATTTTCTCATCTTAGAATAGTTTTTTTTAACCAATCAGACCGATGCCAATGCCACTCGAGTTCCATAGAAATGCAGTCTGCAAACAAACAATATACATCCGCGAATGCATCAGCTGAACAATTCAGATAAGTTAGAAATTTCTCGGAATTAATGTTATATACCAATGGAATTTGTGTTGCAAAGAAACATTATATTTATGGAAATACTACAAGTTCCTTGATTCCACTGTGTAGCTCAGCTTGCCCGATGTTTCCAGTACGAGGACATGGATTCGAGTCTTATTGCCGAAATGAAGAAATCACAAACATTAAACTAATTCAATGCATGAATAAAAAATCCGTATACTAAGAAGCCATGTACGAAATTCGGACGAGAAGAAAAAGAACTCCAATCGTCTTCGGTAATCAATGAGAGGATAATAAATTCTGTTGTCATTGGAATTGTCGCAGTATACGCCTCGTGTTAAGACAATTGACAAGATGTCATGCTGTTGCTTTCCCAAACCTATCAGCATCACGATCACCACCACCCTCATAATTGGAACAAAGTGATGATCTACATAATAACTTTACTCAATCCCCAATATTTGGTTATATACGGGAAGAATTAAATGTTATTCATACCATCATCCATACAAGCTTACAAATGTTATTGTTTAACAAAGACCACAATGTCTGACAGTAGTTATCAGATCAAAGTTACACGAGCATCTGCGATCTGTTCACACCTGATCAGTCACGTGTCGTGGGATGGATGAGGCGAGGAGCAGAAAGGGTGGAGGAACCAAGGGATAACGATAACCAGGAGACAGAAATAGACTCGAAGTCTTCGGTTTTCTGAAAGAAATCTGTTATTCATTCGGCGACCTAACAGTTGCCCCTGTTAGGACGTGGTCAACTTAGGAAATACCAACAAATAGAGCAAGCATATGGACTCGTCAACACAAATGAGGACCGTATAAACATGACAGCTAATGTAATCCATTTGTTCTGTCATATGGTATGCTCGAATATTTTTGTCATTTTTCTAGTGTAATAAGCTGAAATAAACAAAAAGAAAAAACGCAGAATGTTTGACTATGGGTCTGCATAGGATTTGTCGAGACGGAAAACCTAAACGTGGCCTGATAACCGCATAAATTCACCAATTATTCACTCAATTGAATGACGTCAACTCATTGCATTCGAGTTCAAAAAAAGCTCGTGTATTAGCACCTCGGCATCGAAATGTCTGGCCCCAGGCAATGCATTTCATTGTGGCTCACAGTTTTCTTTTCTTGCCTTGTTTGAGGTTCAAACACATTCTTTGTTCTATCATTTGACTATTTGGCTTTCTTTTTTTGTTGATTCCAGTCTCACAGTTACACTTACTAAATTATACGTAAACATGAGGTTTATTCGTGTTACTTGTAACCTCTAAAGTACTATATAAACGAGTTTAACATTCATTTCGACTGGGGGGAGGGAGAATATGGAAATGTGAATTTAACTTGAGTAACTAAATTACTACTTAATTCATGTAACACTAACGATCAGTGTCTGTCAGGGGGAGTATGGGCTGTGCTTGAGTGCCTGCGCGTGTATGTATATATGTATGCATGTATATATATATATATATATATGTATATATATGTGTGTGTGTGTGTGAACTACTTAGTGTGTTCGGCTCCCAAATTAAACTGGCAGTTTACCAACCCCATCCATTGATCTTCTGGATCCGGTTTTAAAGTGATCTTATTTCCCGGTCTCGCTAAAATGACCGCAGCTTCGGTACTCCGGATCTAAAGACCTGAAGTCAGACATCAACTGAGTTCATAAGGGGCACTAGATTGATTAAATCCAATGAACATGCCAAACCACTTCATAGAAGATGCAAGAACCTTGGTCCAGGTAAATGTTATTGTTAGTAGTAGTAATAGTAGTAGTAGTAGTAGTAGTAGTAGTAGTAGTAGTATGAGTAGTAGTAGTAGTAGTAGTATTAGTAGTAGTAGTAGTAGGAGTAGTAGTAGTAATAGTAGCAATAACGGTATTATCATTAGTACTATCAAGTCGAACCCGGATATGACCGATGCAGTCCAGTTGTTGGTATTATGTAATTTCAAAAGAACAATGATTAGGCACTATCGATCAGAGCTTGAAATGTGTTAGAAATTAGCCACTTCCGGTTTCATTCAAATGGACACTGTTGGGGTTATGCACAATTCGAGTCGAGGTCCTGGAAGGAGACAATGAGAGCCGAATAGAATCGTTTTTCGAAGCGAAACAGATAGATTGAGTAACTTTGCCACATTCATCTTTGTTTTCATTAACCGATTGTGAAGATTTTCTGTCCGTCCCAACGTGGTCTGAATGGCCATTAGCGTTCCGAGATAAGTGTTGCATATATTTTAGCACTATTTCCAAATTTATTTCCGATTATTTTTCAGAACTGTTAGGATTTGTGAATAGAAAACATACTGGGAATGAGGTTGAAACACGTTTGTTCGTCACACGATCAGGCAACCATACACCCGTTTGTGTCCTGTGCGGTACTGAACAGACAGACAATCAGCATGCATGTAGAAATATGCTTATACAAGATTGATAACTTCACAAAAATTCGTAAACCAGGTCTCAAGAAGCCAATGGAATGGTAGTCCCGAAAAAATGTTCTGACATAGTTCCAACTAATTTTCACACGAATCAACGGGAAATGTGAAATGTTGTAGTAACGGTGCATCATTGCTGAAATGAATGCGAGATGTTAGTCGAGCAATCGATTAGCCATGTGATGTACTCAGTGGAAACATTGTAATATCAGAACGCCGTGAGGATGTGGGCTAATATCAAATGGACATACATGGATCATCCGAACCTTATACCGGTTTTTAGAGTATGCTATTGGCGCAAACCCTGAATTTAACAGTTCACAGACTTCATCGCTGATCGGGACGCGTGGACAGATGGCATCGTAGACATCCGAGAGGTCGACTTATTCTCTCACAGGTAGTTGCATGAAAGTGAAGTTAGTAATATCAAAACACGTTTCGGCTAACACGGGAAAATTTTCTTAAAGTAGTTTTCTAAATCACGACCAGTAGTTGGACCGGAAACAGATGGCCGACTATACTCGAACGTGAGTGGCCCACACCGATTGGGTTCGAATCCGGATGGGGTCGATAAAGTTCGGCAGTAGGTTGTGCAAAGTCTACAAGGATATTTTAACTAAAGTTTACAACAAAGTTTGTGGTTGGGATGGCGTCTTGGTCACGCCTGTCGATTGTTGCAACCGATGGGAACGGCACAGATTCATTCGCACATTTTTTTCTAAATTTTCGATGCTGTTAAGAGACAGACTATGGTATTCTATTATATCATACGGTATTGCACAAAATTTGTGCACAGGAATGTCAAAACATTTCAGTAAAAATAATCGTGATGGAAAACAGTTCCACTCGTCAAGTTGTAAGAATGAAATAGAAACTCATCGAGGAATGGTTTGAGCACATTGTGATAGGTTGTTCAAGAAGTCGACTGAAACACGATCACGGTCTGTCAAACTGCGTGGTCATTCAGTGACGGCAGATTTCCTGTGGGCACTGATTCCACAGCGCATGGAATGAAAGCAGATCGCATTGAAACATGAGAGCCACACTTTGAAAGATCGTTGTGCAAAGAATGAGTGGGATCTAAAAGTATTTTATGAGCAATTTTTTTCTTATGCCCATAGGTGTTGATCACATTGATTTAGGGCACAGTTCGTCTGATGGTATGAATGACCCGCGACTGATAATCGATAGTCCCCGGTTGGGGAATTTTCAAACCTTTCTTACGGAAATCAGCCAAAATAACAAAAGATATCTCAGCCTGTAGCTTCGAGACTTTCTGATTTGAAACAGTAACGTTCGAAGATTCTTTACACAGATACACATTTCATGGAATCGATTTTATCGTTCCTTGAGCATCCCATGTCTACAATCCGGGACGGAAAATATACAATCCAACAGCAATCAACCATAATATCATTGCAAATTTATCTATACGCTTCTTTTCACGGAAATAAAGAATAAATACTAATTCGTTCCTTAGCCCAGTGATTGTTTGATCATTCTTTGTGAGGTTGATTCAATGACATGTGACTTGGTTAGCACTTTGACAAGGAAGATTGTAACATCCTGATTGGTTTAGTCCAAAGGGAATGTCAGAAACTCAGATGATTTTCAGTAGAGAAAGGACCTTATTTTACTCGTGAAGAATATGTTCGGATGTTGTTTCCATTTTGGAATCACGAAGTGATTTCGTCGGTTAAGTAAGACAAAGTTTGGAATGCCAACATGTGGTTCCTAGTTTGTTTCTTCCGCTTAGCAATTTGCTTCACAATTCTGAAATGGATTCTGCATCGATGTTCAATCTTCATGATTCAACAAAGATTCGGCAGGCCAAATAAACGAAAAAATGTTCAAACATACGATCAACTGGACAGAACAGTGCCGGGGACGCGAACCTGATGAGCGCACAGCGAAAGTAAAACCAACCCTGTATTTCCGAGGAGAATTGTAGGTGCATACTGGATTCTGCAGCATTTTTCCATTGAAAAAAATTAGTCTAACAGTTGAAATGACGACAAATCATTTCTGTTTGTTAAAAAGTTGCGATGTGAATCAATAAATAGCCATCACCAAGCTGTTTGTTAATGACACAATTGATGATAGTTGGCCAATTCAAGTCACGTTACAATCGGTAGTCTAGTCAAACAACAATCCAATTCATCTGACAAATTCTTATCCAATTAAGGTGAAACTAAAATTTGGTGGAGTGATTTGAAGATCGTGAAATTTCGTTCTGCTACGAACGACCAAATTGCTGGCTTGGAATCAAGGCTAATTCAATTTCTATTCGTTGATTTATCCCAATACCTATTCAACACCCAACTGATAAGCGATCGAACGCAAATGACAATAAGAACGATTATACAATTAATAAACGATATTCGATATTCGGAACCCCGAGACAGATAAGAAAAACTGATATTCAAAACATCATTTCCAAATCGATCACTATCAAAGCCACCTAACCACCTAGTCAAAATAAAGACTTAAACACCTCCAGATTGGACAGCAAAGCAAGATACTATGGACGAATAAGTTATCGGATCAAAATTATCGGTCAACCGTTCGAACAAATTCGATCACTGAATATGTGAAGTAGAACAAACGGAAGGAACGTTTTTTTGTCGTGTATAAAAAAAAACGATCTTGCTTACAAACTATTTGTTCTATTTAATTAGCATCCCCTCCCACCCTCGCTCCTTGACGGTAGAGTTGTAATCAGTGGCCAGACGAACTTATGGTATCGAATCCTTCAAGCGAACAAGTTATAATTATACACAATATAATATTGGAGACACGCGACCGAGTTGCTCTGTTACTCAGCCGTAACAATCCTTATCTGCCATAATGGCCTGGAAACCGTTTTGAGTGACTGACTGAGTGAGTGAAGGAGTGATTCACAACTAACGTAAACAGACAAAATAAGCCAAAGACAAAATACTTGTGACCAAAAACTGGTGAATCTAAAATCAATGGGAGTAAAACTAAATGTTTACTTTGCAAGTAGCGTCCATTGTCAAGTAAGAGTATATGCTTACGTATGCTTGCAGTATATATATATATATATATATATGGTGAGAAGAATCGACTTACATGGCCTAATTCTCGACTGGTCATAAATCGACTGGATTTTAAAGTTGTGAACGTTAAACCTCAAACCAACATTTTCAACCCTGTAAGTTCCTTGATGTCCACATGTTCTTCTACCACACATAGTATATCATCAACATAACGTTTGTAAACGGTACAGTGCCTGATTGGTGAGCGCAGTTCATTACTCTCCAGTTTGGACATAAAGATATCAGCAAACAATGGTCCCAGAGGAGACCCCATTACCACTCTGTCCTTTTGCCGGTATATTTCACCAGTGAATTGAAAATAAACATGTATGGTGCACACGAAGAGTAGTTGTTTCAATTCATCCAATGGGATCCCCTTGGGGATGTCGTTATCTTGAATGTACTCGCGAATGTAACTAGTGGTTTCGTTGATCTTAATAGTTTCTGTGAAATGAAATGCATCTCGCACACTGTCTAGAAATGATTCAAACAGGTTTTGAAACAGGTTGTGGGAGACTACGGCTTTTCATCTGTCATCTCAGATACGTATTTGTTGTATGGTATGGTGAAACTTGTATTTGAGTGTTTTCCTCGGTTCGCTCAACTGTACGTTTTGTATGTTTCTTCATATTCTAACAAGAAGACAGGTAAGTGGTTCACACGTTTACTACGCAACGAAACAAGTTACAATTCT
>LUCM01011581.1:272242-287095 GCA_008360955.1 Fasciolopsis buskii
GTGTGTGTGTGTGTGCATGTTTGAAGAAAAAAACAGAACCAGTAACGCTGATGGCTGACCTAATTCCGTAGGGCTATTAATGAATTCTGTCCAACCGATTGTCTGATGTACGGTTTTGAGTGAGGAGAGTAGGGTGATTATGAGCTAGGATTGGATGGGAGTGAGGCGAATGGGTGAACGAAGCGATCATCTCTCGGTCAATTTGACCGAGAAAAATGAAAAACCACAAAACGACATGTTATCACAGAAGCTGGAAAAAAAATCTCTACAAATCGGATTGTTCAGTTTTGCAAAAACAAAGCGCCGGATGAATTTGATCGAATAACCCCTATCATATTCGTTTGTTTACAGTTTGGATCGTTCACTTAGCCCGTCAATCATCAAATGAGACTTGGCACAAACTTCGACACCACCTAAGGTCAAACAGGGAGTTGTTTTGGGAATACGACGTTCTCGACGACATCCATTGCCGGTTGTCTTTGGTATGGTTCTACTCAAATCACCGGTCAGTAGTATCTCGTGTGTCTTTTTGTGTTTGTTCAAATGATCACTTCGCATGAATCGTTTATCACACTGATCACAAGCAAATCGTTTCTCGCCCGTGTGCGTACGCATATGACGTTGAAGTTCGTCCGATCGAGTAAAAGCTTTCGTGCACAAAGGATAGATACAACGAAACGGACGTTCGTCATTATGCCATCTTAAATGAGCCTTGAGATGGCTTGTTTTCCCGTAAGTTTTTCCACACAATGCACACAAATGCACTTTGCGTGCGATGGGTTTGTGAGCCGCGGCGAATGATTTCGTGTCCGACATAGTCTTAGTCAAATTTGTTGAATTTGTCAAACCAAAACAATCAGACAAGTGGACAGTATCCGGAGTTCCGGTTATTCCGTTATTTTTGATCGACGGTACGAGTCCTGTGGTAGGATTGGTCTTCCATTGACGAGTGGCTCGTTCCGTCTCACAATTTAAACATGAACAGCGTTGACATTTACGTTGATATCGACCGTGTGTATGTGTTCGTCGTCGATTCGTGTACGGTTTCCAAAACACGTCGGTTGTCAAATGTGCGTTGGACAATTTACATGAAGGATCTATTAGATTCAAGGCATGATTACTAATCGACTCAGGTTTTGTTAGTTGAAATGAATTTTCCAATTTTTGTTTGTTGGAAATGACAATTGAATCGGAGTAGACCGGGATAGGAGAAATATTGGTCACCGAGCATGGTGTTTGGATAGAATTCCATGATGATTCTGACACACCTGGCAAGTCATTATCGATCTCAGATTTGAGAACACTTGGAGGGATGGGATTTTGTTTGTCTAAATTAAATTGAGTACAATCTGTTATTGGTAGATAAGAATTGAGCATGTTAAATGACATGTCCAATGCAACGGATGAAGTCCCATTTCTTGTGGATAGGTAGCTTGATGTGTCAAAGCTTTTCACACTTGTGGAATTGTTATCGTTTGTGGAGGTAGTTATGTTAGGAGTTGAAGTAGTGCTCGGGATGGTTGTTGTTGTGTTACAAGAATTAACGTTGGCAATTGTCGGATGAGTAACAATCACATAGGAATTTGGCTCACGGGTAATTGGGCAATACCAAGATCCAGACAGGTCATTGTTGTGACTTGGTGCTACTGGGCGAAAGGCACTTGGATTGTGATGTACCGTTGGGTAAGTGGGTTGTCGAGAAGGGATAAAACTTTCCACAGTTTGGAACGATTGAGACATCGAATTTGT
This sequence comes from Fasciolopsis buskii, assembly GCA_008360955.1. Lineage (NCBI taxonomy): Eukaryota > Metazoa > Platyhelminthes > Trematoda > Plagiorchiida > Fasciolidae > Fasciolopsis > Fasciolopsis buskii. Next base: position 273,992 of record LUCM01011581.1, read on the forward strand.
ATTTGTGGGTCGACATCTCAAATCTTTTGCTTGTTCACCTGATATATTCCTGCTCAAATGTTCTCGTAAACGATTTTTCAACGCTTCCAACTCGCTACTTTCCCAGAAATCAGTTTTTGGGATCAGTATAGGCTGATCCGATGATTCCGACTCATCCGATGAATTCCATTTTGTTCTCGTACAAAGAAACGAATCATCTTGCAAGGAACTGATCCAATTGGTTCCAACCTCTGGCCATTGGTATGCACGCTTTTCTGCCAGTGTCGATGAGTTTGACAATATGGGATGTACTGTAGGCCAGTACCATGCTGGTTTTAGTCCGGATTCGCAGTTTCCCGGCACCGTGGACTGATTGACTTTCGGATAAAACAACTGTCCACAATCATGTGTTTGGTCTATCCGAATTTCCACGCCATTTTGATTCATGCCTAGAAGAGAAATTAGAAGACGGGGTGAAAATGTTAGCAGATTAAAAGTTACAACCATCGTGATTCGGTTTTGTCATTAAACTGTCATTGAAGACAATATGTGAAAAAAACCGAACGTGATGATTTTGACTGCCATGGGTGGGAACCTGTGATTTGGTCATCATAAATACGTCTTCCACTTAACGATTCCAGATTCAAATCGTAGGCGCGATGCAAGATATGCGCCACGAATGAAGTTTAATAAGACGAAAACTCGTGTCTGTTGCTTCTCGAAGGGAAAACTTACCGGGTGACCTGAGGTTTCTTCCCCAAAATTGTGGTCTGAATAATAGTCAGTCAAGCAAACAACCTACTAAGTTTTGCAGTTCCAGACAGAAATACGGGAAGAAAACTTGAAGATCGACAAGCATCAATCAGCAGAGAATGAAAATTTCTTAAAAATCAGAAGGACTAATGTAAACTATAAACTATTGCAGGCGATTTAGACCTGTTTTCGCATTTGAAAGCAGTTATTACATTTGGAGATTCACATATGCGTGTAGTACTGATTGGCGAGACTAAGCAACTATGTGATCGATATTATTTATCCTAACAATATGTAATATTACAAGTTAGAAAATTCGTGAGATGGCTTTTTGCGCGTGTGCGTGAAGGTGTACCTAACAAATGGCTCATCTTTTGTGCTAAGTGAACGAAAAAAATGGTTAGATCCCTGAAACAATCAAATTGAGCTGAACTTTTTCACTGAATGTGAACTTCTCATTACCTGGTAAGTTTTGTTTGTTTGTTCGATTTCCGCGGGGATTTCAAGCTGCTTGTTTCGATTCAAATCGGTTAAGTGTTCGTCTAATCGGTTGTCATTTTGTCAATCATTTATTATCATTCGTATTGCTTCATCCCTTAGTTCAACAAAATCTAACAAATATTACGTAAACGGCTAAGAAAATTAATCTAACTATTCCCATTTTTCGAAATTCTCCTCCTCTATTCATTCAATTCATATCGATGTATTTGTAAGGGAAAATTTCAGACTACGCCTACGGTGTTTTCCTCCCGGCTAGTGTTGTTCAAGTTAGGTTTCCAAACAAACCAATCAGGAATAACATTCTGTTAGCCACTGTCGATGATCGGTGTGTGTGTATGTGTTTATATCTGTCTATGTCTGTATTGTTTTGGTGTTTGTGTGACCTACAAAATGAGTCCGATTCAGAAGACGAAGCTTCGGGTGTCTGACTCGGTTTCGCACCAGTTTTAGATGATTCCATGAGATCTCCAACATCCGATAGCGGTTGGAGCACCGTTGTGCATTCCGGTGACCAAATATTACTAGGTTCTTAGACAGTTATGTAGCATTCTATTTCGAATGATATGTTTATACTGAAGAACTCCTTGTTAGATGATGATGTGTCTTGGAAGTGCGTATCTGTCGTGAGCTTATCGCTAGTTTTTACCGCTCTTCATCACCTCCGATGGACTGCCACAAGGTGGTTTTGTTCTATATCCTGGTTTCGTGTTCACTTTGCCATAGTGGATGCTTTGTCTCGACTAAAGCGTTGTACAGTTGAACTCCTGTTCGAATAGGAGACCCACAGCGTGTCAAGGACATCGCCGTACAGATCGAAAAGACAAATAATTTAGCACAAACTGGATCGCTTTTTGATTGATTTATCTATATGCGCTATATACCTTGTCGTTTCCAAGTTTATCTTATTTTATTCTCAGTAGTATGCTTCGCAAATGGATGAATGAACAAAATCATCTTGGAAGCACACGACTGATTTCGCGGTTGTTGCCGCTCTTCAGGTATGCGTACCCGGTATCTCTTGTTCAACCAGCCTCAAACTAGTGCGCTCCTTTCTTAGTTTCTCACTTTTTTAACTGATAAGAGTTAGCACTATCAGCTATCTTTTGTGGTGACCAGTCGTTAACTCTAATTATCTCAGCAGGTTGGCTGCACCTGGAGGCTGGCTTTGGGAATGGGATCACAACACCATTTGCGAAAGCCAGGGTTATTTTCGTGGATTTGAGACATCGTTGGTACCGGCACACCTCCCAACTTTCCTTTTGGGAGATGTCTCACAGTACCGTGACATTCAGTGCTCCACTCTACTTTGCAAAACCTCCCCGTTACTCGTGAATGATGCTCATTGTGGATTTGCATTCGACCTGCAACATCTGTGAAGCACTGTTCGAGTAGGGTAGAAGCATACGGCAAGCCACGTTGCCGTGTTGATCAATACAATCACTCTACACCACGTTCGCTGATTTCGAGAAGTTTCTATCCACACTCTACCTTTGTTCTGGGACCGCGAAAAGTGAATTTTTTATCCGTGTATCAACCAAATTCTTTCAAGTTGACTTGTGTGCTCATACATGTTTGCTTTTCGAAACCATACCACGAACTGAATCCCGCACTATTTCTTACTTTCTTTGCTTCTATGCATAAGAACTAAAAAAGATACAATAAATTCGATGTGACAAGCAAACTGCATGCAAAACGCTTTCTTTGTCGTACACACACAAACGCATACACATATACACGTGTGCGCGCGCGCACGCACGCACAATGCACAACATAGCACAGCGTAATGCATACACACACACACACACACACACACACACACACAAACACATATGCACATGCATGCGTGTAGGTACAAGCCAAATCGTTTCCCCCGGGACTGAATTTGTGATCAGCCTGGGGCCGGAATAAGTTTACAGATTAGAATGTTTAATAACGTTTAATAATACGTGATTTGAGACAAGACAAGTGAAAACATACGAACAGTATACGCTCGCTAGAACAACTGCATTGGAATCAACTTCGCCCTAAGAATTTTTTTCTAGGATGGTGATTACAGTGCTGAGTTTGAATCAGTGCCAATCACACCAGGATTGACGTCGAAGAGTACTTCATGACCTCTAGACGCCCAGGTCGACTACCGGGAGTGTACAAATATTCCTACTTATTCGAATTGATTGATTGTAGATCGTACACAGAACAGTCATTGGAATTGAACAGTACACCAGTTAGAGATCGATCGGATGAATAGCAAGTCTTCGGATAGACAAAATTACTTCACGATTGCCATCGTTGGTATACATTTGCCCGAAGTCTGAGTTGTTGTTGCTTGGCAGTTTTTTTATTAATAGGGTCATGAAACAGCCCGATTATCGGGTTCAGTATGACACAATCACAGACAAAAATGTGCAATCGTTCAAACATGTTCAATCGAATCGATTTCGGAGTTTCCATACACCATAGTTGATGACTGCCGATCAGGGTCGATGATTAATTAGTACCGGCAAATGTAAAGTCCCAGATGAAACGACAATGAATAGACAGTGATGATAATTGCTTCCACGTTGTTTAATTTTTTTGGTTGTAACGATTTGATAACCTTCCGCGAGAGATTTCGGCATGGCGGATAACAATGGCACAACTGGTCCTATAAGCTTACTTTCATCCTTAGTCGGTTTTCTCAACTGTATTCTTCCGAGTGAATGACAATCTAATGCAAAATGTCTTCTGTTGGAAAGAAAGGATCTTTCGGGTGATAGAAACACGGCACGATCGTTCTGCTTCGATGATTATCAGTCAATTAGTCAGTTAGTCAATCAATCCGTCACGTGGATACATGGTAACAGTTATGCTACAATGTGCATGTCACTTCCTCACTCTGCATGTGTGTATGTGTGTGTGTGTGTGTGTGTGATTTCTTATGGTGTATAGCGAAATCTGTCTAATTTGCATATAACACCTACTCGAATCCGTTTTGAATGAGAATGCGCCCGTCAACAAGAAGCAACTGTCACATTATGATAATCGATTTCCGTGATTCAGTTTTTCTTACTTTCCATTGCTTCTAACCACCTACTCTTTTTATTTTATGGTATTCTTATAAAGAATCTGTCTAATCCTAATATTTCCATTTGATATTAAAAAAGATATACACTAAACAGACTCATTCTATGCTCGTATCCTGGGTCCAATTGATGAGCTGCTGTTTTTTCGATTAGTGAAAATCAACCAGAAACTTTGTGGTTAAATTTTTCATTTCATAGTCGTGGGAAATTTGCTAATCGAATCAGATCAGTGATTGGAAAAATGTGGCGATTTTCACTCCTCCGTTTTGGAAGCAACAGTGCAATCTATTTTACCTAAGTTCTTGATCACAAGCCCAGGTATGCATTATCTACCATTATCTTATTAGAAAGGTATCTACCAGTCAATTGGATTTGTGGTTATTCAATTCTGTAGCCGCGTGAGTTGCTAACGCTTTTCGTAGATCGGTCATAGTCCGAGATCGAGGATAGAACAAAAGCAGGGTGACAAATCCCATTTGGAGGTTGTAAAAAGACTAACCCAAGCTTGTGAATACAGAAATCTTGCATATCTGCTTTGCCAAAGTTAAATTAAGATATCTGATTGCGAATACGATAGTTGAAAACAAATATTCCCGTTCCTCGTTCTATCTGGTACCGTAATGCAAAATTTACCCAATTGTCGCTTGTCACTGCAAAACTGTTGTTCGTATTGCCGGTTCCACCCCGGCAAACATAGTGACAGGTGAGCCGAACTACCCTGAGAATAATCAAGATATATTTATCTCGGTGACATGGCGATCTATGTCCACCCTAAAAATGCTAACCAACATCTTTAACTGGTCATCAAAATCACATTTCCCGTTCGAACAGGGTGATGGTAATAAGCTCCTCGTTAATCCCGTCTTCGGTTCGCTCGAAACATGACCGAACGATTGTAGACGACGGTTTTGGAGAAACGACGAAAGCCGTTCGACATTTATGCAGTAATGACGCACAGTGGCGTTTGAAACTTGATCATACCACTTGTTTTATGCTATATCACGGAGGCACCAATGGTCGGAATTTTGTCTTAGTGACCATTTTTTTCTATGGGTACGTGAGGAGTGGGCGGATCAGAGCTTGGTAAATGTGCAGCTTTGTTCGGAGACTTATATCGCTGCGGGAAAACAATCCTTTGCGAGGTGATGGGAAAGCTCGTTTGGCGAAGCTTAATCTCGTCTTTGGTTCGAGTGTTCTGTTGTTTAACAGAGCCCCGGGTACTTGCGGTAAAGCACCCTTTCCAAAGCGTAGCCAATGATGTATATACAAGATGACGGGTCGTGCGAACTTGTGAAGGACTTCGTTTCTTGATGTGTTTTCCGCCAGATTATCGAACAATCCGGTCTAGGACAGACTGCACAAATACTGGTCCCTCTCTCAGAAGAACAGTATCGCCGGAGAGCTCGAAGTCAGTGACTCATCAACAGTGGCCAAGTTCTATTTCACGAAATTTATTGAGGACTCCATGGATTATCCAGTCTCTAGCGTAGTTGAATAAAATCGGTGACAACAGGTAACCCTGACGAACACTTGAATCAAGGAGATCGTCTGCTGATTACTCATCGTAGGCGCGAGCGCGCTCCTGTGTTGACGAGCATTATGTTTCTGACAGTCTACCGTACTTTCCCAGCAATGGTGATGTAGAATTCGTTAGGGGGTTCAAGATCGATTTCATATTGTTTCACATAGCTTGGTAATGTTGAATAGATGGACTCGATGGGGGACGATTGAGGTGCTAGCTGAAATGGTCGACCCATCGTTGAAGCTTTTGTTCACATCCTGATATGAGGTGGACACTGCTGTCACGAGGTGTGGAGGACGGAGGTCGGCACGCTTACCGAAAAAGCGTATGAGTCTGAAAAGCTTTCGGAAATCTCCAAAGGCGACTGCAGTTTCCACGTAATCTGCAACTAAGTACCGATATCGTTCTATATCGCCTTTTGCCGAGTGTGTAGGTTCGCGGCGTTGATTGTGATAAACGGATGAGTTGTGCAGTTTCGCGTCTCTAACCTAAGCATACCGGTTAAGAGTTTCCGCAAATATCCAATGCTTTCTATTCCTTTTGGCTTTTCCCAGATGTTCAACGGATGCGCCGGTGATGGATGCTCTTAATCCCGTCCATAGCTTATTCAGGCTACCATGTTCGTCGATCTCGGCTAGTTTAGGTGAATGCATCGGCTTCCGAAGTTGCATAGGAGCACTTCGGATAGACAAGCAATATCGATCACGCAATCGTAGAATGTACGTATGGAAATGCATTGGCTACCTGTATCCAGAAGAGCTATTACATTCCAACAGGCTATATGCATGTGGGATCTTGTGTTTAGGTTTACATTCCCAGTTCGCATCTGGATCAACCAAGCCATTAGGAGAACACATGAAGCGTCGCCAACCGTGGACGCCATAGCATGATAAGATCAAACTGTAAGGATAAAATCCATAAAAATACTTGGGAATAGTGTAGGAAGTGAGGTACTCAGCGCCCCCAGGCTGACACCAGGTGACACTTATAGTCCATGCGCAACCAACTGGCACCTCCCAGGCACCGGAAAGTTCAAATGTTGGAAGCCGATGGCCGACCAGTGGTTCACACGTCTTTTGGATGTAGACTACCAGTTCAGGACTCCCTGCTCGTCCGATGTGAACTTGGTGCATGGTTCCCGGTGGCTCATCATGAACTTATTTGGCGTTCAGGGGAAATGACTGCAATCCAAGTTTATGCAACCCTTTCGGTTTACGAATTACCTTGGTTGTCATTGTATCCAACATATTTCACTCATCTGTTCGGGATCATTCGTCTTCGCATGCTGGATGCTGTCTCACTCAAGTATTTCAGTCTTGTTTTTCCTCAACCTGATATCACCCAACTGTCGAGCGGTTTCCTGAGGTGTGGCCGTTGATGTATGCCCACCTTCGAGAAGCCACAGGTGAAAGTTGGGTAGCTAATGGAGCCCAAAGAAATGGAAGATACTTTGCGGGATAAGATGGTCTACCAGTTGCCCATGCACCTCTCTCTCTCTCTCTCTGGTTGCTCAGGGCCAAGTGATTACTGGTCTTCACTGGCCGTTGTTCCTCTTTGACTTAATGTCACACAGTAGGTTGCAAGTCAAGAACAAATAGAATATTCGCCTTCCTTGGCCCATCAAAGCCTCTGTGATGTAGGGATGTGTCGCATGCTGTTAGTCGGCTACTCGCTCTGGACTTCTCCCGAAACGAGCCCATTTGCCTGGGTGTCTCAGCTAGTGTCTACTACGGAAGAACTAAACACTATCTTCTGTTAGCTAAGGTGTTTTCACCAAGTTGAGATGACGAAAGCAAATGCCTCCAACTCATGGCCAGACTGACTGGTCCATAGTTATCAGTATACGGGAGATGGGCGAACCCTGATCCCAGGCCAGCCATGGACGGTGTAGGAAGCATAAATCTGTATGCCCACGGCATCTGTGACGGAGGGGTCTACTGGGCACCCAGGATGTCTCGCCTCATCCGTAGGACGTATAAACTGATCCATCAGTTACCTACTCCCAGGGGGTCACAAACTAATCGCCCTATATATATTTGGTCTCTTGGTCAAAGGCTCGAGATAAGCACTCCTCTTTTTCGAACGATATATATATATATATATGTGGCTTCTTAGTCTACTCAGATAGGAACTACTAGTAACGGCAGTAGTGGTTCTCTAGGCTGACTCTTTCGGTTCCGCATCAGATGGCTTAGTGGGCTCCTATAATTGTTCATATGATGTTCAATCTGTTTAGTACAATCGTGTTACCGTGACGTGAAACGGAACATTACCGTCGGGAAATTACTACAGTCAACCCAGAATCAGTAAAGCTTACTTCAGGATCGAGGTCCAGTGTCAGAAAGAATGAATCAGTGGGCGAGTATATGCGTCATGAAACGTAGCTTTTCGCGTACATTTATGCGTCATCCATAATCTGCGTTTGACTAAACTTGTATATCAGATTGCACACACATACACACATACACACATACATGCATGCGGAAAAATATGGTCCAGTTGGATAAAAAAGCAATACTTGCTCATTCATTTCATCCATTATTGACGGTAGGATTGTATTGCCGTGAAAACTTGTCGGAACCAGTCTCCATGGCCAAATGGTTTGGACATACCTTGTCCCATCTGAATTGACTGTGAAAGTACTCATAACGCGGACGGTACTCACAAACTTCATATTAGTTCCTGCGAATTTTATGTAGTTTTGCGCGCGTGTGTGTGTATGTGTGTGTGTGTGTGTGTGTGTGTCTGTGTGAGGTATAGTTCAGACCATCTCGAGGTCTATTCGTTTAAACATCGCATTGTCACCAGACATCACGATGAAAATTTGGTCCCCGCGGCGACAGCTGAGTATCATCCCAACGACTCCCCTCCTAGATTTGGGCTGATCTGAAATTAAATCAACCTAGTCCATGGGGCCTGATAAGTGGAACAACAGTAGAATGATCTGACGATTTTCGGCAGGACGTGTTTAATCACGTCAAGCGATGACAGTGATTTATTGTCAGACACATTACCACGGCACTTCCCTCGAATTTTCGCGACTTTCGATAGTTCACTGTTCAATGTGGGCATGCAAATTCCGGCTGTGAGTAATTGAAGAAGTTTATTTGAACAGGTCCAATAACGTCACAGATTTACGACCCCAATATCTCGCGATCCGATCGATGCGGAATCTTCTTCTAGAAGATGATAAATGTACATTCAGTGCTTCGAAGAAATTTATGCACAACCCGAAGTGGTTGGTACACGTGTACAGCAAACACCTTCCGATCTTGGCGGTATTCATACCATTAGACTGAAGCAAGTTTCGAATTTGCAATGCGAGCCAATTTTTAGGGGATTCCAAATGTGCTCGAGTTTACGGAAAACACTACGTAAACGCCAGTGAGATGTGGCTGGCTTTGTGTATCATCTACTGTCCCCGTTTGATCAACACAAAATGGCCCTTAGTTCATGATTGGCAATGGTACCAGAAACGTGTTGGGTGCTTTCAAGTTCACGAGAGCAATGATTAAGTCCCGCAAAATTTGGATCCTCAAGATGTCACGGAGATTATCACATAATGGCCATACTTTGTTAGTTCTGTTTCGAAAACCCAAAGTGGACATTTGTTTTTACTAGTTTCATTCCGTTGTCGATCACACTATACCGTCATGTTTTCTGCTGACCTATTTTGTGGCGTTGAAACCATGCTGAAAAAAAAACAAACAAACATTGCGAGAGATTTTAATTTAGAATTTATCACACAAATCGTCTCCTCCAGACTCCCGTAGATAATTGTTTATCCGTCGCCAATGACAACAGTTTACTTGTGGGATATTGCACCACTCGGTAGCCCAGTCCAGAATGGATCTGTGTCATCCCACGATGCTTCGTTAACCTTCGTGCAACTATTTGCAACCACACGAACCGGTGACCAATAGATCGGTTCGTGTGGGTTTTTTTTCTGGTAAACCCTGCCTAGTCAGTATGACACGACAACACACGGTGGTCGTAATTGGATGGCGGGCTCATGTGATACTTTCCCGGGGGAGGGGCCGTTTCCCGCCGAATATCAACCAGTTGTACAGACTGGAAGCTCTTAACGAAGCGTTTTCATCAAGTTCAGAGTTCAGTCAACTAGTAACATGTACACTTTGGGGATATGACATTATCAAACCACCCCGTTGGAGGCCACAGATTTGGGTAACCATGATAGGAAATCGTAAACGACAAAACCCATACGATTAACCCTATGTATCCATCTAGACGCTTGTCCATTATCAAGACTAGATGATATCATCACAAGAATTCACATTACTCGGTACATGGCACTATAGATCTACAGAGTGCTGATCATCCAACAGTAACAAACTAAAAAGAAGGAGAAACCGACCGTTTTTGAAGCTTACGATGATATTCACCAGTTCTGTCGCATGACCTTTGGAATTACGAACTGCGTGCGACCTGCCTCCAACAGGCAAGGGATAGAGTGATGCTAGGAGTCTGGAAGACCTATGATTATCTGGACAATAAAAAGATGTAAAGAGGTCGGGACGAAGAATGTAACTTCGAAAAGCTTTACGAGGCTTCGGGAAAGTAGAAAGCCACACTGGACTTCAGTAAGTGCACCGTCCGTTCCAGATGGAGAAGGTAACAATGCCTCGAAATTTCAGACAACCGGTTCTTGGTCGACTTCAATGGCTGCGTAACCTACCCAAGCATCTCGGCCTAAAGCATCGGCAACGAGTTGTGCAATTGTTTGCATACTATTCGTCGTGGAACTCACATTTTTCAGACAAAAATCTCCCCTACGTTGATCTACTTCCGCTTCGATAGTCTGCGAATTGCCACAGGAAATCAACCGAGAGATCGAAAGGTCTGCTAGTCATATCCGGTGATGAGTATGCATTTCGTTATGGAGGCGGATGCTTCTCATATTGCTATCCCCGTCATCTTGGGACAGAACGGACAACCTGTTGCTTTTTTCTCTAAGATTTTATCACATAACGCTTGACGTCATACATCCGTTGAGAAAAAAGCGCATGACATTGTCAAATCGATCACATCACTATTATCGACGATCACAGATCGATTTCCTGTGTTCCGTTACATCCATATTGGTAAAGTGAAAAGATGAAATTCAGATTGTATGTCGAAATTTCTTCCCACACATTCGATATTACCTACTGGGAGAGAGATATGTATAGGAAGGACAAAGCAGCCATTGATGCCTTGTCACGTGTTTGTTTTGTATCACTTAAATTTCAGGAATTTAGCAGCTCATTTCACTAAACCCGGATGTAACCGAGATCACATATTTTATTCATTCAAAGGATCCACCTTTCTCTCTAGACCAAATAAAATCTGTCTCATCCCGCTGCAATATCCTAGCCAAATGGAAGTCCGAATTCCTACGAAAAATGTACTATGAACTCTCATCAAGACTTCGCACACTTTCGGACATTTGAGCATCGATCTCAAGGGCCGCTCAGCTTCTTCATCACAAAGGAGGAGATGATGCGCACTCCTGACTTCCGTTTTTCTTTGCTTTTACCAACGTTTCCGCGTGACATCGGACTACCGATCACCAGTCTAATATGAGCAGCAGCGCTGGAATCGATACCGCACTCCAGGACCGAATCATGGCCGTTAAAAGCAGAAAATATATGAAGACGTTCGATATTCGAACATCTTTGTCTTCGTAGTAGTTGCAGAATATGGTAGGAGATTTTTCTGAGTGACTCAGAACGACTCCCACATTGGAAACAGCTAGGCAAGGCAGGTCATAGTTAGTATGTGGTTCGAGGTGGCTAATCGATGATGTGAGCAAAAAAGTGTGAAATATCCGACAGTAATTTCAATTAGACTGTTCCTCCGAAGCAATGGTTGAAGTCAATAGGTAATATGGCTCAGTGCTCCAGTCAGTTTGGTCCTTGCATTCGAAATCTTTTCTGTTTTCTGTAAAATTCCAAAGTCTTGCCGTATCCCAGAGGACAACTGTGCTGTTAAGAGTCGTCTAGTTTGTGCAATGTTTGCTTTGCATTACAACACCAAGTTTCTTGGACGAATATCTGTATCTAATCGTAAATCGGTACCGGGGACTTCATTACCATCTTGGCTTACACCTCCTGGATCAGTGCTGTTTTATCGCTGAACGAGAGCACCGAAGTGTGACTCTCTTGTGGATAAAATCGACTTCATCGATTCTAACCCCTGTAGGCACGAGTTCGCATTCACGGTGATAAAAATGATATTGGTTTCCTGTTGAACTCGTGGTGAGTAAGTATATCGTACAATTTATTCGTCATTCTAACTTCCTTCGTACTTTCCAGATTGTCGGTTGAATCAACTATTCATTCGGAGTTTTCAACCATTCTCTATTTGCTTGGTGGAATATCATGCTAAAACATTGCAAAACCCTACTATATGTTCACAGATTGAGAAATTTGTTATGGCTTGGTACTTTAGTGACCAAATGGACGATTTTAGTCCGCCACGATGGAATTCCTAAATTACACATACAATTGCAATTAAACTGGGCTATCCGAACGACTCATTAAGTGTTGGAACTAAGAGAATTGATGTCCATTCACTATTGGCTTTGGATTGGACACAGGCCATCGACTCTATTGTGCAGAATGAACTATTTGTAGAAAACTCAGCACAAAGAGGAATTTGTAGACGACATGCGGTTCAATTTCAGTTTCAGTCTTTTTCATCCTTTTACTTTCTTCACTAATGAAAGGAAAGTGTACGTCATTTTTCAGGAAGGGAGCCGCGAGCAGCAGAGGGCTGCCAGATGAGGAGGTTGACCGGCGGTGAGTGGACTCGAATACGCGACCTTCACGTCCAAACGCCACGACCCTATCCGTGTGGCCGTCGCCGTCTGTAGAACCGGTAACTCTGCATCAACATCATCTGCTTTCGTTTGCCAACTTCAGTACGAAAATGAACTAGGAATAATGCAAGATCGGCCGCGAAATATTAAATTGAACAACTATCCAGTTGAGACGATGATACTCAGTCATGCCGCTCACTGTCTCCAAACATCGTCTGCATGAATCTCGTGGAACACAGCTCTACAGCTTAACGGCACCTATAACAGCCACTCAATTGCTATATAATTAAAGCGTTTCCCCCGTGTCATCCATTGGCTACCTCGAACCATCTGCCTTGCATAGCAATGTTCAATGTGACAATCCTTCCGCGAGCACGAGCAAAACATGCCCTAACGAACATATCCTCGGCACACCCAATGACTCTTTTAACGGCTGCATCCGAGTACCAGAACTTTATGAGTAACCG